>RPFO01001756.1:0-25522 GCA_009746045.1 Mesostigma viride | reverse complement strand
CTGCATCTTCTCCAACAGTTCTTGATCCGATTCCTCCTTTGCACGACGCGCTTGCTCTGCCTTCGCCTTTGCGGCCTCCACATCTGCATCTATATCCGCCTTCACCACCATCCTGATCAAACGGTCCCGCTCCTCAGGCCTCTTCGGCAGTCCCACCGGCTCTGCGGCAAGAAGAGCCTCCAAAATATCCTTGTGCAGTCTTTGTGCTTCCACAAATCCTATTCGTCATCAAGGTGTACGCGCATTCCGCGCCACACCCTGCAAGGAATCCCCCATGGTAACGTTAAGCCCATGAGCAAACCCGTACGCGCTGTCCCCCTCTGCCAAAATCTCGAGTCCTGCCTGTCGAGGCGCACCAGCTCAACTTTCCGTTCCCCAGTGTGCGTTGCCGTGAAGTGGAGGACCGAGCGTGTCATTCCGGTCTTCCCCATCAACATCTGCAAACTTGCTACGTATGCGATCCCACGAGCGCACACGTCCTCCAACTTCTCGGCAAAAGGTAGATGTGTCTTGCAATACACATCCAATCCCTCCAGTGGTCTATCACATCTAAGAAATCCACACCCCCCGTATGGATCCTTGGCATGTTGGTACTCGAGGTCGTGCTCTTGTAGGAACTTAATGTTCCGCGCACAGTCCCTCGACCCTTACGGGCTCCGTACAGATTTTGCATTTCGTTGCCATCTGCGCAATTGCCATGAGTCCCATACAGCAGCCATTGTATAACAGGGGCAATGAGCACCGTCAGAACCCCCTCTGGCGTCTTTCTCACACAATTCTCAATCTAGTCTTTTTGTGCAATAATTGTTGGTTCAAAGAAGGTCCGTTCAAAGAAGTTTTATGAGACAAAATAAATTAGTTTCAATTACACGCATCAGATTAATCAAATCATATTTTCTCCCTCTCTTTCTTACTGAGCAATTCTGTCCATCCTGCCCCTCTTTGCCGGCTTCTCATCAATCTCCTCATCAAAATCACACACACGTCTAATCTGCTGTCTAATCTGCTCTACCAACCCCCCCTTGCGCATCAGGTCTTTCACCTCCCCCTTCAAGAGCGCTGTCACGAGTCGCGCGCACTCATACGCGGACTCCGTGGCCAGGTCCCTTCCCATATCATGCCACACTTTGGCCGTTGGACAGTCGGGATGGTCTCCCATGTAAGCCCACACATGCCTTGGCGGCTTGTCCTCTCCGCCTATCCCCTCTCCAGGTCGCATCTGTCCCACCTCCTCTATCACCCACTCTGCATCACGCAGCATGAATCGAGGCTTCTTGTCAACATAGTACAAGACCAAAACCATGTTGTTGGGCCAAGGCTTCCACTTTTTCGTCACGATGTGACGGTCAATCGTCATCAGCCCGCTCTCGATTTCGGCAAACAACGCCCCCCATACGTCAGAATGCTTGGGACAGAACCACTCGCTGTCCGTCGGCATTCCTTCCCATTGACAATCCGGATGTTCGCATCGAATGGGGTCCATCTGTGCACATCGATATTTTTTACACCACCCGCAAACGCACGCATTCAGCAGGGTCAACGGCCGTTGGCCCTGTTAAATTCCACACATCCCAACGGCCGTTGGCCTTAGACGCACAAAACTTGACACCATCAGGCGATTTTTTCCAAATGATTCTTCTTTATTAAATAAATTTACATTCATCCTAAAATCACATTCTAGTCAACATCCTCCCCATCTTTAGTGGGTTGCATTCGACCCCAATTGTCGTTCATAAAACTGACCAAAACATGAGCCGGAGTCCCCACATCCTCCTCACGCCTCAATTTACGCAATACACCTTTAGCAATTCCACCATACCCATCAACCTCCGACATCATCATGCCCACGCCATCAAGACGTTCAGCGTGCAATTGCCCGTCCTCTTCGAGAACCAGATCGGGCAGGTCTTCCAGTTCGGCCTCCACAATCTCTATCAGGTTTTCCTTTGTAGTCTCCCCCCCTTCCTTTCCTTCTTTTCCGCACTCCATCCTACACCCTGCCCCTGCACAACCGACGTCCATGGCAAGTTAAGAAACGGACTCAGCTCACAGGACATTTTGCAAGTCCAACGGCCGTTGGCGACCAAAAACACCTAGTCGCATGCATTCCTTGCTCTCTCCACCAAAGCAGAGGCCAGGACGACCCTTTCCACGACCTTTTCAATTTCCTCCCCCTCAGCATCAGCAACAACGGTCATGGCAAATCGGGCTTGGCGCTTAACCCCCGATGCCAGAACGGCAGCCATCTCCACACGAGTTTTTGAGACTTCAACAGGTACAGGCAATTCGCCGACCGCAAAAGTAAGCCTTGCGAGGTGCGGGACCCACCAATCACCTTCCAAAAATCCGCAACCCCATCCAATCATGAAATACAACAACAGGTCTGCGCCCATGGCGCCTGCGATATCCAAGTCGTCATGCGAAACAATCGCATGCACGTCATCCTCCGAGCACAGCATCCATGTAAAAACGGCGTCCCCGAAACCTTGGCAGTAGGCATACGAGTCAAAGTCAGGGTGATTCAACATCCATTCCCGCGACCTGACCGCCATTCTTTCCAGACTTCCAGCACTGTCCACCTCAAAACTCAGGACAAGAGGTCCTTCACCAGCACTGGACTCGCCATGCACAAACAACAAGCCTCCTTTGATCACCTCTTGCATCTCCCCTGACAACTTGGCGTGTCCATCACAAAAAGGCATGCAATCCGTCCCGAATGGAAGCTGGCAATCCCGGGCGATACACCCCCCTTTTTTGCAAACAAATCCTTCACCCTCCCTGCCATTCCCGTTCGCACGCTGACATGACGCACGCACAAGTCATCCCCTCCTGCTCTCGCTTCCTGGCACCACGCAACCGTGCATTTGACCGCCATCTGCGACCACCAACACCGTTTGATACACATTTCTCACCGTCAACGGCCGTTGGCTTGAAACAACAAGAATGATTTATTACTCGCACGAAAATCACACCATTTTCCAGCCTCCAACGGCCGTTGGCGCACGAAAAATGCACGAAAAAAATTTTTATTATGCATTTATTGATTACATCCATAGTGCCACGTGGCGAATCACACCCAACTTTCCAGCTGCCAACGGCCGTTGGCGCAAAGAAAATCAAACCCTAATTTGCAGGTTCCAACGGCCGTTGGCGCAAAGAAAATCACACCCAACACTTCAGTCGCATAATCGATTCGCGTCAGTCACGCACTCGAACTTGTACTCCTGCCCCAGCGCGGACATCACCTCACGAACCGCTTTCTCAAACTCGTCAACACCGTCGGGTCCCCACTCATGCACGTATTCCCTCAACCAGAACATGCAATCTCCAGCAGACACGAACAGCCGGTCGATGATCAGGTCAGTGTGATGCTTGAAGTACTTGCCGTCCTTCAAGATGACCCATTCGAACCGTCCCACCTCCCCTAAACCCTTAAACCCTTCTCCCCTATCATATGGCCGCGTCATCTGTATCCAACTTTCATTACCATCAGCATCGATCGACTGAAAACAAATTGGGCTGGGTATTGATGGATCATAGGGCCTTATAGCACCACACCTCACAAGCACCTCCTCAAATGGCTCTACGGTCGGGTTTGGGAGTCCCCGACCCTCGATATTGAAAACAAGAGCCGCGGCCTTCGCGACATCCGGTTTCAAAAGAGACCTTTCACCCTCCTTGGGCTTAAAATCCAGCTTAATGTCCGGCAGAAGCCTGAGCGCGCTCTTAACCACTCCCAGAAGCCTGTCTTCCAAGTTGATCCACTCGCCCCCCTCCGTCCTGTAGAACGTCATCTGCAACCCACCGACACCGTTTGATATACATTTCTCACCGTCAACGGCCGTTGGCTTGAAAAAACAACAAGAATTTTAAGATTTATTACGCGCACAAAGCACACACTAGTTTTCAGTCTCCAACGGCCGTTGGCGCACGAAAAATGTTTTATTATGCATTTATTAATTACATCCATGGTGCCACGTGGCAAACCACACCCTACTTCCGGGTGCAAAGAAAATCAAACGCCAATTTGCAAGTTCCAACGGCCGTTGGCGCAAGAAAATCACACCCAAAATTTCTTCAGTCGCAGAATCCATTCCCCTCACGCAGACCATTTTCCAGCCTCCAACGGCCGTTGGCGCACGAAAAATGCACGAAAACAATTTTTATTATGCATTTATTGATTACATCCATATTGCCACGTGGCGAATCACACCCAACTTTCCAGCTGCCAATGGCCGTTGGCGCAAAATCAAACCCTAATTTGCAGGTTCCAACGGCCGTTGGCGCAAAGAAAATCAAACCCTATTTTGCAGGTTCCAACGGCCGTTGGCGCAAGAAAATCACACCCAACACTTCAGTCGCAGAATCGATTCGCCTCGGTCACGCACTCGAACTTGTACTCCTGCCCGAGCGCGAACATCACCTCACGAACCGCCTTCTCAAACTCGTCAACACCGGCACTTCCCCACTCATGCACGTATTCCCTCAACCAGAACATGCAATCTCCAGCAGACATGAACAGCCGGTCTGGAATCAGGTCAGTGTGATGCTTGAAGTACTTGCCGTCCTTCAAGATGACCCATTCGAACCGTCCCACCTGCCCCAAACCCTCAAACCCTTCTCCGGTATCATAGTGCCGCATGAACGGTATCCAAGTTTCCTTCCCATCCGCATCGATCCTCCGAACACGAATTGGGCTGGGTATTGATGGATCATAGGGCCTTATAGCACCACACCTCACAAGCACCTCCTCAAGTGGCTCAACGGTCGGCTTTGGAAGTCCCCGACCCTCAATATTGAAAACAAGAGTCGCGGCCTTCGCGACATCCGGTCTCAAATATGACCTTTCACCCTTGGGCTTAAAATCCAGGTTAATATCCGGCAAAAGCCTGAGCGCGCTCTTAACCACACCCCGAAGCCTGTCTTCCAAGTCGTCACGCTTTTGTTGCCATTCGGTGATATCGATCCACTCGCCCCCCTTCGTCCTGTAGAACGTCATCTGCACACCACCGACACCGTTTGATATAAATTTGTCACCGTCAACGGCCTTTTGCTTGAAAAAACGCGCATCAAAATCACACACCAGTTTCCAGCCTCCAACGACCGTTGGCGCACGAAAAATGTTTTATTATGCATTTATTAATTACATCCATGTTTCCACGTGGCAAACCACACCCTACTTCCGGTTGCAAAGAAAATCAAACCCTAATTTGCAAGTTCCAACGGCCGTTGGCGCAAGAAAATCACACCCAAAATTTCTTCAGTCGCAGAATCCATTCCCCTCACGCAGTCGAACAGGGGTACTGTTCCCCAGCGCGGACATCGCCTCACAAATCGCCCTGGGGTACGATTTAGTCCCCTCAAAAAACCTTGAACATTTCACCTTTGAACTTGAAATGCACTTCACCCCCCATCCGAATTACAAGTCCGGCCAAATTGACACCAGACCAGCTGTCTGTAACGTCGCCGTGCATAGTGCTGAGAGACTTTCTCGCCTCACGATACTTGTTACACCACTTCTTGTGTTCCTCCCAGTCCGCACGCTGGCATTCGGCAGCACAATACCGGACGTCTCGACAACCCCCGCACTTGCGGTGGACACCCTCCATCACAGAGCACGCCTGATTCGAGCAACACTTTGGAAGCGAGCCCAGCATCGGCCCTCCCACCCCCGGGAGAACGATCATCCGTGAAAACGTCAATTTCACGGACTCGGAATTCCCGAATGTAAAATGGAAACCTTCAAACCCCCCCCCTCTACTCTCGCCGATACGGTCAATCTCGGCTGCGCCTCACTCGCGTCTGGAAATTTCCCCCACTGGTCTTTCTCCCACTGGTCCCACCCAACCTTTCCGACATACGACACCAAAAGTCGAAACTCGACGTCTCGATTGAGTGGAACCCGATCCGCCGGCGTGGGCTTGTAGAATCCGCCAGCCAAGGCGAAGTACATGTCCAGCAACTGGAGATTAATCTGTCGTCCTACTGAGGCGAACGAGTCATACACGACCAAAACCGCAAACTGGCGACCCAGGCGCTTCTCGTGCTGCCGTACCCATCCGTGGATCTCGCGAGCCCGGTTAAGTACGTTTGCTGCCACGCAGGCAATCGCAGCGCGGGTCGAAGATTCCAGCTCGCCCGTCTCCGCCATCCCTCCCCTGCGCCAATTGGCACGTGCGTAATACGTAAGTAATGTTTTTCAAGTCTAACGGCCGTTGGCTCAAACCCCCCTGTGGGAAGGGTGGATGCCTTACGAACCATTCAACCACATCTTTATGCTCAGCTAGATTTTTGGAGGCCTTTCTTGGAAGGCACATGGTAATAACCATCACTAAGCTGCATAAAAGACGCATCCTGCCTTACTGCCACCAAATGAAACGAATGAAATGCACATGGTAATGTTTTTCAAGTCTAACGGCCGTTGGCTCACAACCCCCCTGTGGGAAGGGTGGATGCCTTACGAACCATCCAACCACATCTTTATGCTCAGCTAGATTTTTGGAGGCCTTTCTTGGAAGGCACATGGTAATAACCATCACTAAGCTGCATGAAAGACACATCCTGCCTTACTGCCACCAAATGAAAAGAATGAAATGCACATGATAATGTTTTTCCAATTCCAACGGCCGTTGGCTCACAACCCCCCTGTGGGAAGGGTGGATGCCTTACGAACCAGTCAAGCCCCATCTTTATGCTCAGCTAGATTTTTTGGAGGCCTTTCTAGGAGAAAAATGGTAAATAGCCACCACTAAGCTGCATAAAAGACACATCCTGCCTTATTGCCACCCAATTAAACGAATGAAATGCACATGGTAATGTTTTTCAAGTCCAACGGCCGTTGGCTCACAACCCCCGTGTGGGAAGGGTGGATGCCTTACGAACCATTCAACCACATCTTTATGCTCAGCTAGATTTTTGGAGGCCTTTCTTTGAAGGCACATGGTAATAACAATCACTAAGCTGCATGAAAGACACATCCTGCATTATTGCCACCAAATGAAACGAATGAAATGCACATTTTATTGTATTTCCAATTCCAACGGCCGTTTGCTCACAACCCCCCTGTGGGAAGGGTGGATGCCTTACGAACCATTCAACCACATCTTTATGCTCAGCTAGATTTTTGGAGGCCTTTCTTGGAAGGCACATGGTAATAACCATCACTAAGCTGCATGAAAGACGCATCCTGCCTCATTGCCACCAAATGTAAAGAATGAAATGCACATGATAATGTTTTTCCAATTCCAACGGCCGTTGGCTCACAACCCCGGCCCCTGTGGGAAGGGTGGATGCCTTACGAACCAGTCAACCACATCTTTATGCTCAGCTAGATTTTTGGAGGCCTTTCTTGGAAGGCACATGGTAATAACCATCACTAAGCTGCATGAAAGACGCATCCTGCCTCATTGCCACCAAATGAAAGAATGAAATGCACATGATAATGTTTTTCCAATTCCAACGGCCGTTGGCTCACAACCCCCCTGTGGGAAGGGTGGATGCCTTACGAACCAGTCAAGCCCATCTTTATGCTCAGCTAGATTTTTGAGAGGCCTTTCTTGGAGAAAAATGGTAAATAGCCACCACTAAGCTCATAAAAGACACATCCTGCCTTATTCCCACCCAAGTAAACGAATGAAATGCACATGGTAATGTTTTTCCAATTCCAACGGCCGTTGGCTCACAACCCCCCTCTGGGAAGGGTGGATGCCTTACGAACCAGTCAACCACATCTTTATGCTCAGCTAGATTTTTGGAGGCCTTTCTTGGAAGGCACATGGTAATAACCATCACTAAGCAGCAAGAAAGACGCATCCTGCCTTACTGCCACCAAATGTAAAGAATGAAATGCACATGATAATGTTTTTCCAATTCCAACGGCCGTTGGCTCACAACCCCCCTATGGGAAGGGTGGATGCCTTACGAACCAGTCAAGCCCCATCTTTATGCTCAGCTAGATTTTTGGAGGCATTTCTAGGAAGGCACATGGTAATAACCTTCACTAAGCTGCATGAAAGACGCATCCTGCCTCATTGCCACCAAATGTAAAGAATGAAATGCACATGATAATGTTTTTCCAATTCCAACGGCCGTTGGCTTACAACCCCCCTGTGGGAAGGGTGGATGCCTTACGAACCAGTCAACCCATCTTTATGCTCAGCTAGTTTTTTGGAGGCCTTTCTAGGAGAATGGTAATAACCACACTAAGCTGCATGAAAGACACATCCTGCCTTATTGCCACCCAAGAAACGAATGAAATGCACATGATAATGTTTTTCCAATTCCAACGGCCGTTGGCTCACAACCCCCCTCTGGGAAGGGTGGATGCCTTACGAACCAGTCAACCACATCTTTATGCTCAGCTAGATTTTTGGAGGCCTTTCTTGGAAGGCACATGGTAATAACCTTCACTAAGCTGCATGAAAGACGCATCCTGCCTTACTGCCACCAAATGAAAAGAATCAAATGCACATGATAATGTTTTTCCAATTCCAACGGCCGTTGGCTCACAACCCCCCTGTGGGAAGGGTGGATGCCTTACGAACCATTCAACCACATCTTTATGCTCAGCTAGATTTTTGGAGGCCTTTCTTGGAAGAAAAATGGTAAATAGCCATCACTAAGCTGCATGAAAGACACATCCTGCCTTATTGCCACCAAATGAAACGAATGAAATGCACATGGTAATGTTTTTCCAATTCCAACGGCCGTTGGCTCACAACCCCCCTGTGGGAAGGGTGGATGCCTTACGAACCATTCAACCACATCTTTATGCTCAGCTAGATTTTTGAGAGGCCTTTCTTGGAAGAAAAATGGTAATAGCCACCACTAAGCTGAATGAAAGATACATCCTGCCTTATTGCCACCAAATGAAACGAATGAAATGCACATGTAATGTTTTTCCAATTCCAACGGCCGTTGGCTCACAACCCCCCTGTGGGAAGGGTGGATGCCTTACGAACCATTCAACCACATCTTTATGCTCAGCTAGATTTTTGGAGGCCTTTCTTGGAAGAAAAATGGTAAATAGCCACCACTAAGCTGAATGAAAGATACATCCTGGCTGATTGCCAACCCACTCAAAGGAATGAAATGCACATGATAATGTTTTTCAAGTCTAACGGCCGTTGGCTCACAACCCCCCTCTGGGAAGGGTGGATGCCTTACGAACCAGTCAAGCCCATGTTTATGCTCAGCTAGATTTTTTGGAGGCCTTTCTTGGAAGAAAAATGGTAATAGCCACCACTAAGCTGCATGAAAGACACATCCTGGCTGCTTGCCACCCTATCAAACGAATAAAAAGCATATGATAATGTTTTTCCAATTCCAACGGCCGTTGGCTCACAACCCCCTTCGGGTAGAGGCCTTACGGACCAGTCAGAAATAGTGTCCACCAAGCTGTTCCCCCCACACCCACAGTTGTCCTTGTCCACATACCTTTCCAGTACAGTTGTCCTCAGCTTCTCAGCAACGGGCGACTCTCCTTCTTGCTGCCTTGACAGATATCACATAAACAAAACACGATCACGAGAGCATCAGGATTGTTAGAGGTTTCCTCCATCGCAAAACCGTAAGATACACACACCTCAAAAACCAACTTTCTTGTCCTCCCAAATAACATATGTTTTTAAATGTAAAATAAATCACATTCATATTCTGTCACTTGATTTAACCACACAATTTTTCAGGTCCAACGCCCGTTGGCATTACGCCTCTTCCCGGTAAAAGAGTATTTATTGCTCCAACCCCACAAAAAACTCGTTCCGGACCTGATCGAAGCGAAGAGCACTGCCAGGGATCGGAGTCGAGCCAGATTTGTGTGCGGAACATGATGGCTGGCCTACCTCACTCCCCAACATCAATGTGGACCTGGGTTCGAACCCTGTCAGTGCTATTCGCTTCGAACAGTTCCGGAACGAGTTTTTTGTGGGTGTGGAGCAATAATGTCGACATTTTCAGTGACTGTTCAGCCTAAAAAAATCACAAGCAGATGCGACGGCCCCTCCATTAAACAAATTATCCACCACTGTTGCGCTACACTAGCAATGTTTGTCAAGGTCCAACGGCCGTTGGCATCAAATAAATCACAACCATTGGTCACTCCATTTAACAAAATACCCACAACTTTTTAACCACACTAGAAATGTTTTTTGAGGTCCAACGGCCGTTGGAATCCAAAAAATGCCGAATTCATGTCAAATTTATATATATGTGACAGTTGACAGAATTAGAGATAATTAAATTATCAAACCCAGCTTTAGCCATCAGCCTTACCCATCAGCAAAAATTGGCGAATTTCATTCAATATTAGAATTCAAAATTTATTAATGAAATTTATGTTTCATCATTCAACCTCTTCAGAATCCTCATCCAAACACAACATCATGTCCCCTTTCCACTTGTACATACTACTCTCGGCCAAATACAGCAAGCGTGCCTTCTTCCCCCCAAAAAACTTGAGATAATCCGGTGTGAAGATTGTTCCGCTGAGGACCTGCATAGCTAACTCCACCAAAACGCTTGCCATATCCTCCTCCCTACACCTCCTCTCTAATAAGGCCTTCATGTCTGCGTTCTCATCAAATCCCATGATCAGAACTGCACATGCCATTCCTCCCCCCTCCAGAGGCAGCCCCTCCAAAAGCTTCACCCATTCTGCCTCCCTACGCGCTCTCCTCCCCGGAGGAAAAAAAATGTCCTCATCCGGGTCATAAGGAGTATCGCAGAACCAGAAAATGCTCCTTAACCCCCATAGTTCATAATTATCGTACAAGTCATCCATTTCCTTTCCCAATTGGCGTAAGCGAGCTGTCCACCCCCTCCAATTCCTCTCCAACACACGTCTCCTCTCAGCACGCTGGGACCTGAACAACCCTCCCATCGTCCTTGCTCGTGCATGTCCCTCTGGTGCTGGCTGGCGTCCTAACACCTCCTCAACTTCTTCACAATATACCTTAAAATACATTCCCCTTGTGACGAGTGTGTAGGGGGTGATATCAGCGCTTGCACACTTTACTTGCCCGCCATACAATTCTCGGAAAAGAGACTCAGTTATCAATGTACGAGGACCATCCCCGAATGCGTCCACGAACCCAGAAATTAACTTAAAGCTGAATTGGGGTTCATACCTCCCCGACACCGCTTCCCTAGCCCCTCTACAAACTGCTTCAAAGCGGGCTACGTCGGGCGCCTCCATAAAAGCTGCGACTTCGGTCCAAATTTCCCACGGCAGTGAGATATCCCCTTCCATTATCGGCCCCGACGTCAAACTTGTCCCCTCTGCACATAACATACATCGACGTCCATCCTTAAAAAAAAATGAGGTTTTGTCGGAAAGAAAATATGCAAACGTTAGGCGAGGTTTCCAATCCCTAACGGCCGTTGGGTCACTAATTGTTGTTTAACCCACTACAGTCGCATGAGAGAAAACGAAAGTCAATTTTATTCCAATTTCAAAGTGAAAGGAGAATCACTATTACACCATTTTACAACACAAATCAGGTCAATTTTATTCCAATTTCAAAGTAAAAAGAGAATTCACCATTACACCATTTTACAACACAAATCAGGACTAAATACACAAATTTCAAACCAAAAATGCGTCCAGTTTCCAGCCTCAAAAGCAAATTATTACTCTACATTTCCAGTTTTTCTATGAGGAAGAACCGTAGTAGAAGGTGAAGGAGAAGTCGACCTCAGAGAAGTCGACCTGAGTTCCATCCAGTATGGTCGTCCTGTTTACCCCCCTTATCACCCCTGCCAGCCCCTCTTGCTTGCCTCAGACGTTCGCATCTATCCTTATGCCTACTCCAGTCAGCACGCTGGCACTCCTCACTGCAATATCTGGCATCCCTACATCCTCTACACCACTTCTGAGGGCCTGTGTCGCACCCACACCCCTCCTTGGAGCAATTTCGCATACCACGCATGGGGTCCCCATCCCTCACGATCGGGTCAGAGAGCAAGAAAAGTTCATGTTGAGGGGTACTTCTGCCCCTACACACGCATCAGCCCTCACGCGCAGGGAAGACGTAACATTCGGGTAAAATGCGCGCCGTAGGTGCACCCAACTGAGCCCCTTCCTCTTCCCCCAACTCTATCTTTGGCCCCTTTGTAATGAACGACACCAAAAGGCGGAACTCCCTCGTTGGGTCTATTGGCGCTCTTAGATCCATCTGTGGTACGAAAAAACCCTCTTGAATACAGAAGTTCATATCAGCTAGCTGGGCGTACATAACCCTCTCCATTTGGCTGAACGAATCAAACGCCAATAAAACGGCCAAGTGGCGGCCTGTCTTCTCCTGCGCGACACGAACTTCCTCGAATATGACACGCGACAGAAAGCGAACTTGTTTGTAAACGTTTTGAAGGACGCTTCCGTAGACTTCATTCACGATCTCGGATCTCCATCTTTTTCAGGGAAAAAACGAACAAAAAGATTTACATCGCGGCCAAAAAAACGCGTTTTCCCATTAGTGTGTTTGCCTAATTTATTGTAATCATTCATTTTTAAAACAGTCAGGTCCTTCACAACCTCAGAAAATGATTTCATTAAATTGGCATATACATTTAAAAACATCTTAGGTCGCACTACTTTTTGCGTTTCAGTTTACGTTTGTTTCCCGGTTGAATAAAGTTGACACCATCCCCTTCATCGTCGGAAATTAAGGCCGGCATTTCGTCCACTTCAGCTTGTACATCATCTTTTTTCATCACAACCATGGCTGGAATTGAATCCCAAAATTTCTCAATCGCTCTAACAACTTCGGCTGGCAGTTTTTTGGCCCCCCGTTCAACTGCCTCTCTCTCCTGGTTCGACACCGAAACGTCCTTGTCTTTCTCCATTGAAAAAAACTGCACGTGAAGCACAACTGGCACGTCCAATGTAAGTAAACCTAGTACCTTCAGGGGCGGATTAATTCATCAGCCGGAGTACAATTTTATTTTACAACGCCAACGGCCGTTGGCATTACAGCAATGAAGTTAAGATAAAAACGTCGTAATGCAACGGCTGATAAAACTGGCGTATAATCAATAACGCAAAAAAAATTGGCAAGAACTTTTTTTTGGAGGTCCAACGGCCGTTGGCATCACGTAAATCACAACAGCAATGATGGAAACTGATTTTGCAAGTCCAACGGCCGTTGGCATCAAGAAAATCAGAAGAGGGAGCGACTGCCCAAAAAACGCATAATAATAAAACAAGTACCTTGCAGGTGGTTGACGACGTCTTGTGTGGCGACGTGGAATCTGCAAGGAATGCGCAAAAACGTTGCAATCAGAATTACAAGGATTACATATTTTCCACATTTAGTTTTTCAGGTCCAACGGCCGTTGGCATGAGATAAATAAGAATACCACTACATGCGTGTGAGAAAATTGTGCCGGGTGACAGAATTAAATCCAAGTTGCCCAGCAGGTGGGAGGGAGGGAGGGAGGAGGGAGGGAGGGAGGAGGGAAGGAGGGAGGAGGGAAGGAGGGAAGGAGGGAGGGAGGGAGGGAGGGAGGGAGGGAGGGAGGGAGGGAGGAGGGAAGGAGGGAAGGAGGGAAGGAGGGAAGGAGGAAGGAGGGAAGGAGGGAAGGAGGGAAGGAGGGAAGGAGGAGGGAAGGAGGGAAGGAGGGAAGGAGGGAAGGAGGGAAGGAGGGAAGGAGGGAAGGAGGGAAGGAGGGAAGGAGGGAAGGAGGAAGGAGGGAAGGAGGGAAGGAGGGAAGGAGGGAAGGAGGGAAGGAGGGAAGGAGGGAAGGAGGGAAGGAGGGAAGGAGGGAAGGAGGGAAGGAGGGAAGGAGGGAAGGAGGGAAGGAGGGAAGGAGGGAAGGAGGGAAGGAGGGAAGGAGGGAAGGAGGGAAGGAGGGAAGGAGGGAAGGAGGGAAGGAGGGAAGGAGGGAAGGATAAATACCTAGGGGGGGTGCTGGCATGCATAAATACCTAGGGGGGGGGCTGGCAAGCATAAATACGTCGGGGGGTGCTGGCATGCATAAATACCTAGGGGGGGTGCTGGCATGCATAAATACCTAGGGGGGGTGCTGGCATGCATAAATACCTAGGGGGGGTGCTGGCATGCATAAATACCTAGGGGGGGTGCTGGCATGCATAAATACCTAGGGGGGGGGCTGGCATGCATAAATACCTAGGGGGGGTGCTGGCATGCATAAATACCTAGGGGGGGTGCTGGCATGCATAAATACCTAGGGGGGGTGCTGGCATGCATAAATACCTAGGGGGGGTGCTGGCATGCATAAATACCTAGAGGGGGTGCTGGCATGCATAAATACCTAGGGGGGGGCTGGCATGCATAAATACCTAGGGGGGGTGCTGGCATGCATAAATACCTAGGGGGGGTGCTGGCATGCATAAATACCTAGGGGGGTGCTGGCAAGCATAAATACGTCGGGTGGGGTGCTGGCATGCATAAATACCTAGGGGGGGGGCTGGCATGCATAAATACCTAGGGGGGTGCTGGCATGCATAAATACCTAGGGGGGGGCTGGCATGCATAAATACCTAGGGGGGGTGCTGGCATGCATAAATACCTAGAGGGGGTGCTGGCATGCATAAATACCGAGGGGGGGTGCTGGCATGCATAAATACCTAGGGGGGGTGCTGGCATGCATAAATACATGGGGGGTGCTGGCATGCATAAATACCTAGGGGGGGTGCTGGCATGCATAAATACCTAGGGGGGGTGCTGGCATGCATAAATACCTAGGGGGGGTGCTGGCATGCATAAATACCTAGAGGGGTGCTGGCATGCATAAATACCGAGGGGGGGTGCTGGCATGCATAAATACCTAGGGGGGGTGCTGGCATGCATAAATACATGGGGGGGTGCTGGCATGCATAAATACCTAGGGGGGGTGCTGGCATGCATAAATACCTAGGGGGGTGCTGGCATACATAAATACCTAGGGGGGTGCTGGCATGCATAAATACGTCGGGGGGGTGCTGGCATGCATAAATACCTAGAAGGGGGGCTGGCATGCATAAATACCTAGGGGGGGTGCTGGCAAGCATAAATACGTCGGGGGGGTGCTGGCATGCATAAATACCTAGGGGGGTGCTGGCATGCATAAATACCTAGGGGGGGTGCTGGCATGCATAAATACCTAGGGGGGTGCTGGCATGCATAAATACCTAGGGGGGGTGCTGGCATGCATAAATACCTAGAGGGGGTGCTGGCATGCATAAATACCGAGGGGGGGTGCTGGCATGCATAAATACCTAGGGGGGGTGCTGGCATGCATAAATACATGTGGGGGGTGCTGGCATGCATAAATACCTAGGGGGGGTGCTGGCATGCATAAATACCGAGGGGGGGTGCTGGCATGCATAAATACCTAGGGGGGTGCTGGCATGCATAAATACCTAGGGGGGGGCTGGCATGCATAAATACGTCGGGGGGTCGCTGGCATGCATAAATACCTAGGGGGGTGCTGGCATGCATAAATACCTAGGGGGGGTGCTGGCATGCATAAATACCTAGGGGGGGGCTGCCATTCGTACCTTTTTTTCTTTTTTTATTTTTAAGCCGGCCTGGGGCAGCGGCGGCGGGTGGACGAAAACTGATAGCATTCCCGTTCGTGCATCCCGTGACCACCGGCCACCAAACGGAGGCACGACACCAAGGCAGATCAAGCACCAAAGGAAGCAGCAAGGACGTTGACGTTATTAACCAAGAATGGGGGTGCTGGCATGCATCAATACCTAGGGGGGGTGCTGGCATGCATAAATACATGTGGGGGTGCTGGCATGCATAAATACCTAGGGGGGGGGGCTGGCATGCATAAATGCGTCGGGGGGGTCGCTGGCATGCATAAATACGTCGGGTGGGGTGCTGGCATGCATAAATACCTAGGGGGGGTGCTGGCATGCATAAATACCGAGGGGGGGGGGCTGGCATGCATAAATACCTAGGGGGGGTGCTGGCATGCATAAATACCTAGGGGGGTGCTGGCATGCATAAATACCTAGGGGGGGTGCTGGCATGCATAAATACCTAGAGGGGGTGCTGGCATGCATAAATACCGAGGGGGGGTGCTGGCATGCATAAATACCTAGGGGGGGGTGCTGGCATGCATAAATACATGTGGGGGTGCTGGCATGCATAAATACCTAGGGGGGGTGCTGGCATGCATAAATACCGAGGGGGGTGCTGGCATGCATAAATACCGAGGGGGGATGCTGGCATGAATAAATACCTAGGGGGGGTGCTGGCATGCATAAATACCTAGGGGGGGTGCTGGCATGCATAAATACCTAGGGGGGTGCTGGCATGCATAAATACCTAGGGGGGGTGCTGGCATGCATAAATACCTAGGGGGGGTGCTGGCATGCATAAATACCTAGGGGGGTGCTGGCATGCATAAATACCTAGGGGGGGTGCTGGCATGCATAAATACCTAGGGGGGTGCTGGCAAGCATAAATACGTCGGGTGGGGTGCTGGCATGCATAAATACCTAGGGGGGGGGCTGGCATGCATAAATACCTAGGGGGGGTGCTGGCATGCATAAATACCTAGGGGGGGTGCTGGCATGCATAAATACCTAGGGGGGGTGCTGGCATGCATAAATACCTAGGGGGGGTGCTGGCATGCATAAATACCTAGGGGGGTGCTGGCATGCATAAATACCTAGGGGGGTGCTGGCATGCATAAATACCTAGGGGGGTGCTGGCATGCATAAATACCTAGGGGGGGTGCTGGCATGCATAAATACCTAGGGGGGGTGCTGGCATGCATAAATACCTAGGGGGGTGCTGGCATGCATAAATACCTAGGGGGGGGGCTGGCATGCATAAATACGTCGGGGGGGTCGCTGGCATGCATAAATACCTAGGGGGGGTGCTGGCATGCATAAATACCTAGGGGGGGTGCTGGCATGCATAAATACCTAGGGGGGGGGCTGCCATTCGTACCTTTTTTTCTTTTTTTATTTTTAAGCCGGCCTGGGGCAGCGGCGGCGGGTGGACGAAAACTGATAGCATTCCCGTTCGTGCATCCCGTGACCACCGGCCACCAAACGGAGGCACGACACCAAGGCAGATCAAGCACCAAAGGAAGCAGCAAGGACGTTGACGTTATTAACCCAGAATGGGGGTGCTGGCATGCATCAATACCTAGGGGGGGTGCTGGCATGCATAAATACATGTGGGGGTGCTGGCATGCATAAATACCTAGGGGGGGTGCTGGCATGCATAAATACCTAGGGGGGTGCTGGCATGCATAAATACCTAGGGGGGGTGCTGGCATGCATAAATACCTAGAGGGGGTGCTGGCATGCATAAATACCGAGGGGGGGTGCTGGCATGCATAAATACCTAGGGGGGGTGCTGGCATGCATAAATACCGAGGGGGGGTGCTGGCATGCATAAATACCTAGGGGGGGTGCTGGCATGCATAAATACCTAGGGGGGTGCTGGCATGCATAAATACCGAGGGGGGGTGCTGGCAAGCATAAATACCTAGGGGGGTGCTGGCATGCATAAATACCTAGGGGGGGTGCTGGCATGCATAAATACCTAGGGGGGTGCTGGCATGCATAAATACCTAGGGGGGGTGCTGGCATGCATAAATACCTAGAGGGGGTGCTGGCATGCATAAATACCTAGAGGGGGTGCTGGCATGCATAAATACCTAGGGGGGGTGCTGGCATGCATAAATACCTAGGGGGGTGCTGGCATGCATAAATACCTAGGGGGGTGCTGGCATGCATAAATACCTAGGGGGGTGCTGGCATGCATAAATACCTAGGGGGGGTGCTGGCATGCATAAATACCTAGGGGGGGTGCTGGCATGCATAAATACCTAGGGGGGGTGCTGGCATGCATAAATACCTAGGGGGGTGCTGGCATGCATAAATACCTAGGGGGGGTGCTGGCATGCATAAATACCTAGGGGGGTGCTGGCATGCATAAATACCTAGGGGGGTGCTGGCATGCATAAATACCTAGGGGGGGGCTGGCATGCATAAATACGTCGGGGGGGTCGCTGGCATGCATAAATACCTAGGGGGGTGCTGGCATGCATAAATACCTAGGGGGGTGCTGGCATGCATAAATACCTAGGGGGGGGGCTGCCATTCGTACCTTTTTTTCTTTTTTTATTTTTAAGCCGGCCTGGGGCAGCGGCGGCGGGTGGACGAAAACTGATAGCATTCCCGTTCGTGCATCCCGTGACCACCGGCCACCAAACGGAGGCACGACACCAAGGCAGATCAAGCACCAAAGGAAGCAGCAAGGACGTTGACGTTATTAACCAAGAATGGGGGTGCTGGCATGCATCAATACCTAGGGGGGGTGCTGGCATGCATAAATACATGTGGGGGTGCTGGCATGCATAAATACCTAGGGGGGGGCTGGCATGCATAAATGCGTCGGGGGGTCGCTGGCATGCATAAATACGTCGGGTGGGGTGCTGGCATGCATAAATACCTAGGGGGGGTGCTGGCATGCATAAATACCTAGGGGGGGTGCTGGCATGCATGCATAAATACCGAGGGGGGGTGCTGGCAAGCATAAATACCTAGGGGGGGTGCTGGCATGCATAAATACCTAGGGGGGGTGCTGGCATGCATCAATACCTAGGGGGGGTGCTGGCATGCATAAATACCTAGGGGGGGGTGCTGGCATGCATAAATACCTAGAGGGGGTGCTGGCATGCATAAATACCGAGGGGGGGGTGCTGGCATGCATAAATACCTAGGGGGGGTGCTGGCATGCATAAATACCTAGGGGGGGTGCTGGCATGCATAAATACCGAGGGGGGGGTGCTGGCAAGCATAAATACCTAGGGGGGTGCTGGCATGCATAAATACCTAGGGGGGGTGCTGGCATGCATAAATACCTAGGGGGGGTGCTGGCATGCATAAATACCTAGGGGGGGTGCTGGCATGCATAAATACCTAGAGGGGTGCTGGCATGCATAAATACCGAGGGGGGTGCTGGCATGCATAAATACCTAGGGGGGGTGCTGGCATGCATAAATACCTAGGGGGGGGTGCTGGCATGCATAAATACCGAGGGGGGGTGCTGGCATGCATAAATACCTAGGGGGGGTGCTGGCATGCATAAATACCTAGGGGGGTGCTGGCATGCATAAATACCGAGGGGGGGGTGCTGGCAAGCATAAATACCTAGGGGGGTGCTGGCATGCATAAATACCTAGGGGGGGTGCTGGCATGCATAAATACCTAGGGGGGTGCTGGCATGCATAAATACCTAGGGGGGTGCTGGCATGCATAAATACCTAGAGGGGGTGCTGGCATGCATAAATACCTAGGGGGGGTGCTGGCATGCATAAATACCTAGGGGGGGGCTGCCATTCGTACCTTTTTTTCTTTTTTTATTTTTAAGCCGGCCTGGGGCAGCGGCGGCGGGTGGACGAAAACTGATAGCATTCCCGTTCGTGCATCCCGTGACCACCGGCCACCAAACGGAGGCACGACACCAAGGCAGATCAAGCACCAAAGGAAGCAGCAAGGACGTTGACGTTATTAACCAAGAATGGGGGTGCTGGCATGCATCAATACCTAGGGGGGTGCTGGCATGCATAAATACATGTGGGGGTGCTGGCATGCATAAATACCTAGGGGGGGGGCTGCCATGCATAAATGCGTCGGGGGGTCGCTGGCATGCATAAATACGTCGGGTGGGGTGCTGGCATGCATAAATACCTAGGGGGGTGCTGGCATGCATAAATACCGAGGGGGGGGGCTGGCATGCATAAATACCTAGGGGGGGTGCTGGCATGCATAAATACCTAGGGGGGGGTGCTGGCATGCATAAATACCGAGGGGGGGTGCTGGCAAGCATAAATACCTAGGGGGGGTGCTGGCATGCATAAATACCTAGGGGGGGGTGCTGGCATGCATAAATACCTAGGGGGGTGCTGGCATGCATAAATACCTAGGGGGGGTGCTGGCATGCATAAATACCTAGAGGGGGTGCTGGCATGCATAAATACCTAGAGGGGTGCTGGCATGCATAAATACCTAGGGGGGTGCTGGCATGCATAAATACCTAGGGGGGGGTGCTGGCATGCATCAATACCTAGGGGGGGTGCTGGCATGCATAAATACCTAGGGGGGGTGCTGGCATGCATAAATACCTAGAGGGGTGCTGGCATGCATAAATACCGAGGGGGGGTGCTGGCATGCATAAATACCTAGGGGGGGTGCTGGCATGCATAAATACCTAGGGGGGGTGCTGGCATGCATAAATACCGAGGGGGGTGCTGGCAAGCATAAATACCTAGGGGGGGTGCTGGCATGCATAAATACCTAGGGGGGGGTGCTGGCATGCATAAATACCTAGGGGGGTGCTGGCATGCATAAATACCTAGGGGGGTGCTGGCATGCATAAATACCTAGAGGGGGTGCTGGCATGCATAAATACCGAGGGGGGGTGCTGGCATGCATAAATACCTAGGGGGGGTGCTGGCATGCATAAATACCTAGGGGGGGTGCTGGCATGCATAAATACCGAGGGGGGGTGCTGGCATGCATAAATACCGAGGGGGGTGCTGGCATGCATAAATACCTAGGGGGGTGCTGGCATGCATAAATACCGAGGGGGGGTGCTGGCAAGCATAAATACCTAGGGGGGGTGCTGGCATGCATAAATACCTAGGGGGGGTGCTGGCATGCATAAATACCTAGGGGGGTGCTGGCATGCATAAATACCTAGGGGGGGTGCTGGCATGCATAAATACCTAGAGGGGTGCTGGCATGCATAAATACCTAGGGGGGGTGCTGGCATGCATAAATACCTAGGGGGGGGGCTGCCATTCGTACCTTTTTTTCTTTTTTTATTTTTAAGCCGGCCTGGGGCAGCGGCGGCGGGTGGACGAAAACTGATAGCATTCCCGTTCGTGCATCCCGTGACCACCGGCCACCAAACGGAGGCACGACACCAAGGCAGATCAAGCACCAAAGGAAGCAGCAAGGACGTTGACGTTATTAACCAAGAATGGGGGTGCTGGCATGCATCAATACCTAGGGGGGGTGCTGGCATGCATAAATACATGTGGGGGGTGCTGGCATGCATAAATACCTAGGGGGGGGGCTGGCATGCATAAATGCGTCGGGGGGGTCGCTGGCATGCATAAATACGTCGGGTGGGGTGCTGGCATGCATAAATACCTAGGGGGGGTGCTGGCATGCATAAATACCGAGGGGGGGGCTGGCATGCATAAATACCTAGGGGGGTGCTGGCATGCATAAATACCTAGGGGGGGTGCTGGCATGCATAAATACCTAGGGGGGGTGCTGGCATGCATAAATACCTAGAGGGGGTGCTGGCATGCATAAATACCGAGGGGGGGTGCTGGCATGCATAAATACCTAGGGGGGGTGCTGGCATGCATAAATACATGTGGGGGGTGCTGGCATGCATAAATACCTAGGGGGGGTGCTGGCATGCATAAATACCGAGGGGGGTGCTGGCATGCATAAATACCGAGGGGGGATGCTGGCATGAATAAATACCTAGGGGGGGTGCTGGCATGCATAAATACCTAGGGGGGTGCTGGCATGCATAAATACCTAGGGGGGTGCTGGCATGCATAAATACCTAGGGGGGTGCTGGCATGCATAAATACCTAGGGGGGGTGCTGGCATGCATAAATACCTAGGGGGGGTGCTGGCATGCATAAATACCTAGGGGGGGTGCTGGCATGCATAAATACCTAGGGGGGGTGCTGGCAAGCATAAATACGTCGGGTGGGGTGCTGGCATGCATAAATACCTAGGGGGGGGGCTGGCATGCATAAATACCTAGGGGGGGTGCTGGCATGCATAAATACCTAGGGGGGGTGCTGGCATGCATAAATACCTAGGGGGGGTGCTGGCATGCATAAATACCTAGGGGGGGTGCTGGCATGCATAAATACCTAGGGGGGGTGCTGGCATGCATAAATACCTAGGGGGGTGCTGGCATGCATAAATACCTAGGGGGGTGCTGGCATGCATAAATACCTAGGGGGGGTGCTGGCATGCATAAATACCTAGGGGGTGCTGGCATGCATAAATACCTAGGGGGGTGCTGGCATGCATAAATACCTAGGGGGGTGCTGGCATGCATAAATACCTAGGGGGGTGCTGGCATGCATAAATACCCAGGGGGGGGGCTGGCATGCATAAATACGTCGGGGGGGTCGCTGGCATGCATAAATACCTAGGGGGGTGCTGGCATGCATAAATACCTAGGGGGGGGTGCTGGCATGCATAAATACCTAGGGGGGTGCTGGCATGCATAAATACCTAGGGGGGGTGCTGGCATGCATAAATACCTAGGGGGGGTGCTGGCATGCATAAATACCTAGGGGGGTGCTGGCATGCATAAATACCCAGGGGGGGCTGGCATGCATAAATACGTCGGGGGTCGCTGGCATGCATAAATACCTAGGGGGGTGCTGGCATGCATAAATACCTAGGGGGGTGCTGGCATGCATAAATACCTAGGGGGGGTGCTGGCATGCATAAATACCTAGGGGGGTGCTGGCATGCATAAATACCTAGGGGGGTGCTGGCATGCATAAATACCTAGGGGGGTGCTGGCATGCATAAATACCTAGGGGGGGTGCTGGCATGCATAAATACCTAGGGGGGTGCTGGCATGCATAAATACCTAGGGGGGTGCTGGCATGCATAAATACCTAGGGGGGGGCTGGCATGCATAAATACGTCGGGGGGTCGCTGGCATGCATAAATACCTAGGGGGGTGCTGGCATGCATAAATACCTAGGGGGGGTGCTGGCATGCATAAATACCTAGGGGGGGGGCTGCCATTCGTACCTTTTTTTCTTTTTTATTTTTAAGCCGGCCTGGGCAGCGGCGGCGGTGGACGAAAACTGATAGCATTCCCGTTCGTGCATCCCGTGACCACCGGCCACCAAACGGAGGCACGACACCAAGGCAGATCAAGCACCAAAGGAAGCAGCAAGGACGTTGACGTTATTAACCCAGAATGGGGGTGCTGGCATGCATCAATACCTAGGGGGGTGCTGGCATGCATAAATACATGTGGGGGGTGCTGGCATGCATAAATACCTAGGGGGGTGCTGGCATGCATAAATACCTAGGGGGGGTGCTGGCATGCATAAATACCTAGGGGGGGTGCTGGCATGCATAAATACCTAGAGGGGGTGCTGGCATGCATAAATACCGAGGGGGGGTGCTGGCATGCATAAATACCTAGGGGGGGTGCTGGCATGCATAAATACCGAGGGGGGGTGCTGGCATGCATAAATACCTAGGGGGGGTGCTGGCATGCATAAATACCTAGGGGGGGTGCTGGCATGCATAAATACCGAGGGGGGGTGCTGGCAAGCATAAATACCTAGGGGGGTGCTGGCATGCATAAATACCTAGGGGGGTGCTGGCATGCATAAATACCTAGGGGGGTGCTGGCATGCATAAATACCTAGGGGGGTGCTGGCATGCATAAATACCTAGAGGGGGTGCTGGCATGCATAAATACCTAGAGGGGGTGCTGGCATGCATAAATACCTAGGGGGGGTGCTGGCATGCATAAATACCTAGGGGGGGGTGCTGGCATGCATAAATACCTAGGGGGGTGCTGGCATGCATAAATACCTAGGGGGGGTGCTGGCATGCATAAATACCTAGGGGGGGTGCTGGCATGCATAAATACCTAGGGGGGTGCTGGCATGCATAAATACCTAGGGGGGGTGCTGGCATGCATAAATACCTAGGGGGGTGCTGGCATGCATAAATACCTAGGGGGGGTGCTGGCATGCATAAATACCTAGGGGGGGTGCTGGCATGCATAAATACCTAGGGGGGGTGCTGGCATGCATAAATACCTAGGGGGGGGGCTGGCATGCATAAATACGTCGGGGGGGTCGCTGGCATGCATAAATACCTAGGGGGGTGCTGGCATGCATAAATACCTAGGGGGGGGTGCTGGCATGCATAAATACCTAGGGGGGGGGCTGCCATTCGTACCTTTTTTTCTTTTTTTATTTTTAAGCCGGCCTGGGGCAGCGGCGGCGGGTGGACGAAAACTGATAGCATTCCCGTTCGTGCATCCCGTGACCACCGGCCACCAAACGGAGGCACGACACCAAGGCAGATCAAGCACCAAAGGAAGCAGCAAGGACGTTGACGTTATTAACCAAGAATGGGGGTGCTGGCATGCATCAATACCTAGGGGGGGTGCTGGCATGCATAAATACATGTGGGGGTGCTGGCATGCATAAATACCTAGGGGGGGGCTGGCATGCATAAATGCGTCGGGGGGTCGCTGGCATGCATAAATACGTCGGGTGGGTGCTGGCATGCATAAATACCTAGGGGGGGTGCTGGCATGCATAAATACCTAGGGGGGGTGCTGGCATGCATGCATAAATACCGAGGGGGGGGTGCTGGCAAGCATAAATACCTAGGGGGGTGCTGGCATGCATAAATACCTAGGGGGGGTGCTGGCATGCATCAATACCTAGGGGGGTGCTGGCATGCATAAATACCTAGGGGGGGTGCTGGCATGCATAAATACCTAGAGGGGGTGCTGGCATGCATAAATACCGAGGGGGTGCTGGCATGCATAAATACCTAGGGGGGTGCTGGCATGCATAAATACCTAGGGGGGTGCTGGCATGCATAAATACCGAGGGGGGGTGCTGGCAAGCATAAATACCTAGGGGGTGCTGGCATGCATAAATACCTAGGGGGGGTGCTGGCATGCATAAATACCTAGGGGGGTGCTGGCATGCATAAATACCTAGGGGGGTGCTGGCATGCATAAATACCTAGAGGGGGTGCTGGCATGCATAAATACCGAGGGGGGTGCTGGCATGCATAAATACCTAGGGGGGGTGCTGGCATGCATAAATACCTAGGGGGGGGTGCTGGCATGCATAAATACCGAGGGGGGGTGCTGGCATGCATAAATACCTAGGGGGGGGTGCTGGCATGCATAAATACCTAGGGGGGGTGCTGGCATGCATAAATACCGAGGGGGGGTGCTGGCAAGCATAAATACCTAGGGGGGGTGCTGGCATGCATAAATACCTAGGGGGGTGCTGGCATGCATAAATACCTAGGGGGTGCTGGCATGCATAAATACCTAGGGGGGGGTGCTGGCATGCATAAATACCTAGAGGGGGTGCTGGCATGCATAAATACCTAGGGGGGGGTGCTGGCATGCATAAATACCTAGGGGGGGGGCTGCCATTCGTACCTTTTTTTCTTTTTTTATTTTAAGCCGGCCTGGGGCAGCGGCGGCGGGTGGACGAAAACTGATAGCATTCCCGTTCGTGCATCCGTGACCCACCGGCCACCAAAACGGAGGCACGACACCAAGGCAGATCAAGCACCAAAGGAAGCAGCAAGGACGTTGACGTTATTAACCAAGAATGGGGGTGCTGGCATGCATCAATACCTAGGGGGGGGTGCTGGCATGCATAAATACATGTGGGGGTGCTGGCATGCAATATACCTAGGGGGGGGGCTGGCATGCATATGCGTCGGGGGGTCGCTGGCATGCATAAATACGTCGGGTGGGGTGCT
>RPFO01001334.1:0-25557 GCA_009746045.1 Mesostigma viride | reverse complement strand
TCAAAGCCGAGTTCCTAGTGTACCTAGCATGTAGGCGCTATACCTAGCAAAACCCTGAGTGAGGTCCCAAGGGTCAGTTATAGGGGTCGACCTAGGGAGCAAAATGATCAGCTCCGCGAGCTCTACCGTTTGAGCATATTGGTGTATGGGAAAATTCCGGTTTTCTGAAATGGGTCGTTGGCCGGCGCGTGGCGATACTGCCAGGGCACGGCACGGCGCTGGATAGCCAAAGCCTTGTAGTGGTGCCAGCGCCTGCGCCTGGCTGCGTTATGACGCAGCCGTGGACCGGCTCTGACGAGATTCCGGCCGCATGTTGTAAAACTGCAGTTGTAAAACTTGCAGCCGAATTCGTGGACACAGGTGTTATGCTGCTCTTCCGGGACATCTGCAACCGCCTTCTGTTGTCGTCGCAACCACCTCCACCGGCCTGGCAACACAGTTTTCGCACGATGTTGTACAAGAACAAGGGGTCGCCTGGGCACCGACCCCGGCAACTACAGAGGGGTGTGCATTCAATGAAGTGCCCCCCTCAAGCTTCTTATGCGGCTCATCCTGAACCGCCTGCGCACGGCCCTAGACGGTCACCTCAGCGAGACTCAGCACGGCTTCCGTTCGGGTCGCAACACAGTACAGGCCGGCGCTCTTAAGCTACTCGCCGCCTGGTGGAGGAACTGCAACGCCTTCAGCCTGGTGAGTCCCCTTTGCACCTTGTGCCGGTGGACTTCATCAAAGCCTTCGATTCGGTTTTCTGGCCTGCGCTTTGGGACATCCTGGAGTTGTTCCGGATCCCCCGCCCCCTGATTGCTGTCATCCGCAACCTGTATGAAGGGTCCACCACTTCGGTGCATGCGCACTTCTTACGGGACCACGCCCCCATGCCCTTTACAGAAGGGTGTGTGGCAGGGCTGCGTGCTGTCGCCCTACCTGTTCATTATTGTTGTCGAATAATACGTAATGATTCAGGCGCGCAAGCTATTTGCCCGCATCGTGGGCAGGGAACCAGGAGTGCAGGTTGCTAACAAATTCTGGCATGGCGGTGCGGACACGGAGATTCGGCTGGCAGACATCATCTACGCAGACGACACCACCCTCTTCGAGGCCACTGAGCACGTGCAGACATGGCTTGACTGCCTGGCTCTCGAGGCCCGTGCAGTGGGGCTTGAGGTCAGCAAGAAGACAGAGGCCCTGGCGGTTGGGCTAGCTCACCAACTCACCGCCGCCCCTCTATCTCCTACTAGACGGCTCTCGAGTCCTGTATCGGGACCGCGTTAAGCTGCTGGGCAGCCTGCTCCCCAGCTGCGAGGTTGATGTGGACCATCGCATCTCCCTCGCCTGGCACGCTTTACGCCAGTACCGGGCCCTAGCTGTGGCGCAAGCCCCTGGGCAAGATCGAGAAACAGGACCTGTTCAAGGTCCTCGTCCTTCCTGTTCTCACGTATGGAGCCGAGACGTGGACCCTCACCGCCGACCTGGCCCGCAAGCTGGACGGCGCGGTCACCAGCATGGTGCGTTCCATTTTCAGAGTAGGATATGCTGCTCATGTCCGCAATGAGGACCTGTACCAGGGCATGCCCTATATCACCAGCACCATTAATTAAGCAACGACGCCTGCAGCTAGTAGGGCACCTAGCTCGCACCAACCAGGTAGACACCTCACGTGGCCCCCCGCACGACTGCGACCAGCCCAGCCTGGCCGGCATGCACCTCCTGACGTGGGCTGGGCCCAGTGATGTTAGACGCCGCAAGGCCCGCACCTTCAAAGAACAGCTAGTAGAGGACATGGGGGGCCTAGCTAGGCCTCTCCGTGATTTGGAAGAAGATGATGGACAAGGCCAAGTGGGCCCAGGTCATAGAGGACAACGAGCCCCCTCCATTGGGGAAGCGCCCGCGTGTGCAATCCCGTGGGAGGCACGCCAGATAGCTTCCCTAGGGCAGCGTGCGGCTGCCTAGCTAGATGTTGTAGTTAGAATGCTGTTAGATAGATGTAGTATGTAGCCAACGTAGATAGATTAGACCGGTAGGACTGTTTGCACCCATCCATCCATCCATCGGGGTTAATGCTCCGTGACTCCCCAACGGGAGCACGAGTCTAATTAATTAATTAATTAATTGTAGTGGTGGCAGACGGCAGCATACTTCCGTGCCTAGGGGCAGCGCCATCTTGCGGGCAACGGGTCCCCCGGCCCCCTCTATCAATGGTACCTGCCAAAATTTTGACTGCAGATTTGGCCGGGTTCAGCTCGCCAAGTGCTATCAGTTTGTCCGTCAAACCGATTCAAAATTCCGACCATACACCGTCCGCATTAGTAGTTTATATTTATGGGTCAATTTTTGCCGTATTTGCATTACGAATAACCCTGGATTGTTTGTTGGGAGCCAGTTAGAGTCCCGGGTTCTTTATTATTTAATCAAAACCTTTTGTTTGTTTGTTTGTCCTGCAGCCGTTCAAGGCATGTGGGTACTTATTTAATTAAATTTCTTCAAATGTTTGTTTGGTAGATATGGTACACGCCGTCCCCAACATTCCGACCCGGCGGCCCCCCTTTCGGCGGCCACAGGCTATAGTCAGTGGAGGTCAGTGATACCCAGAGCCCACAGGAGTTAATTAATTTAATTTTGTTTATTTGTTTGTTGAGTCCAGTCCTCAGCCCCCGGAGTTAATTAATTAATTTTCTTTTGTTTGTTTCCTGGTTTTCAGCCAGAACATTTTCCAGAAGCTAATTATTTATTTAACCCCTAAATGGGCAGAAATTCTGCCGATGCATCGGCTGTAACTTCACAATTTTGCAAACCAGATGCCATCCAACCCACCCATATTATCCAATGGCTGTCCTTGGGGGCCAAGCATGTCCATCATGAGTTGCCCTTCGGGTTGGTATATAACCTTACATATATTCATTGAGAATGATAGATTACGGAGGTGAGATAGGCATGCAACATAAGGAAAAACCCGAGAACTGGGAGAATAACCCTGAAGAAATTAATAGTAACCTGACACAGACATCCAAGGATCACGCCAGCGGCACAAGGTACAACTAACTAGACATCACAAAACTACACGCAGCAACAGCGCTGCCGGCCCACCATGCAGGCCTGGAAGGGATCTAGACCGCATGGGTCGCGACAAAGTCGGCCCGGGTGCGGCGGAATAACACATCAGCCACGGTGCGAGTGAGGGCGAGTGACAGGCGCTGCCGCCAATACGAGGACCACGTGCGGGCCGACCACGGGGCGGTCTGACCCTCGAGGTCGAGGCGGTCTTCACGGCGCTGGCAGCACTCGTGGAAAAACTCCGCTGTCTTGGTTGGGGCCCATGGCCCCGAACTCCTCAAGGACAAAGGGGATGACCCGGTGGGGCCCCACATTGCCGTAGGAGGCAAACTTGTCGCGCTCAGCCACAGTGGCAGCAGCGCCGGCATCCACAGCCGCCCGGAGGATGTGGCGACCGGAAAGCGGCCGAGCCACGGAGACATCGATGAGCAGGTGGCAACCCTGCCCGTCGTAGTCAAGTACGGTAATGTCGGGGCGGTGGTTGGGTGAGTAGAGGGCGGCCCCATCCGCGTCCTCGCACTTGATGGTGGAGTGGGGAAAGACCGACCGAACCATGGCACACACCACCCGGAGGAGAGCGGTATGGAGATAGAGGAACCAGTTCTGGTTCTGCTGGCCACCCATGCACGCGATGTAGTGCGTCCCAGTAGTATCCAGAGCAAGCCCGCAGCTGCCGCAGGACGCACCCGCCGTGATGAGAGGTTGCGGGGCAAAGAGCTGGTGGCGGAGAGCGATGGCGTAAAGGGCCGGAACCAGCGTGAACAAAGGGCTCATGGGGAGGGCGCGCAGGAATGCGGACCCCACGCTCCCCTCAAGGGAAACGGAGTGAAGCCAAGCCTTCCCCTGATCGTTCAAGCTCGCATGCAGACCCATCCAGTCGGCACAGTGTAGTATACCCGCGCAGGTCTTTTGTTGTTTTTCATGAACGCAGGCAGGGAAGACACTAGGACTGACGACAGTACTACACGCCGGGCGTGCCCCGGGGCAGGCGACGGTGGACGGCCTGAGCGGGGCGGACGAGGTCGCAAGCCTGCTGGATCCCGAGGTAAGAATCCTGCACAGCCTGCACAAAGGGGAAGGGGGATCTGGGGTGACCAAGTCGGGAATGGCGCTGACGGCGCTGGGGACCAACCGGCGGATCTCCGCCCAGGCCTGAGCAACAGAGCCAAGGAAGGCGGCGGGGGCGAGGCGGGCGGCGCGGGTGAGCCCACACCCGCCCATGCGGCAGGGGCCGGGTGGCCAAGCGCATGGAGTGAGCTGGCAGGCTAGGGCCGGGGAGCCGGAGCACCTGCAAGGCGGCCTGAATGCGCTCGTCATGGCCTTCCGCGGCAAGCCGCACCAAGTGGGGGGAGCGCCACGGAGCCAGTGAACCACCCGCGGGTGGGCGCAAAACCGCCACAGGAGGAGCCCTTTGGTCTGGGGGTCCTTGAGGCGCGCCCAAGTCTCGAGGACATGGGTGCGCTGTTCCACGGTGGCCCGGAGCTCCTCTGCGACGTAGTCAGGGTCACCCACAGGGACGCCTAGGCACGAGAAACCACGCGCCCGGCCGCGCCCGGCCGCGCCAATGCCCCCGGGATAGCCGCGGGGAAGCCAGAGCAGTCCCCCTGGGGCGAAAAGAATGCACACTTGGGGAGGGTGAGCCGAAGGTTGATGGCCGCCATGGCCACTTCAAGGGCAGCCAGGGCGGCAACCACAGCGTCGGCCGGGCCAAGGGCATGGATATCGTCCGTATAGGCAGTTGTACAAGCTAACGCATACTTTTTATGCGCAAACCTTTTCACCTAGGTTAACGCATATTCTTACATCCTGCGCAGGATGTAAGAATATGCGTTAACCTTAGCTAAAAAGGTTTGCGCATAAAAAGTATAAGCACTAGCTTGTACAACTTAAAACCTTTGCGCGTTGGGGCGGAATATTAAGCGGCTCCCTAACTAGGGTTTACTTCCGCATCGAATTACTAATTCAATATCGAATTACTGATTCGATATTAATCCCGGGAATATAGGTTCGATATCTACCTCGCTAGGCGATTAATTAGGTCCGACCGGTGCCCCGGCGGATCCTCCCAAATAATCCCTACTCGGCACTGACCCCACGAGGTTTCGAACCCGTGACTTCCGCGCCGCGCTGGTTCTAAGTTGTACAAGCTAGTGCTTATACTTTTTATGCGCAAACCTTTTTAGCTAAGGTTAACGCATATTCATACATCCTGCGCAGGATGTAAGAATATGCGTTAACCTAGGTGAAAAGGTTTGCACATAAAAAGTATAAGCGTTAGCTTGTAACTTAGAACCGGCGCGGCGCGGAAGTCACGGGTTCGAAACCTCGTGGGGACAGTGCCGAGTAGGGATTATTTGGGAGGATCCGCCGGGGCACCGGTCGGACCTAATTAATCGCCTAGCTCGAGGTAGATATCGGACCTTCCCGGGAGTAATATCGAATCAGTAATTCGATGCGGAAGTAAAGCCCTAGTTAGGGAGCCGCTTAATATTCCGCCCCAACGCGCAAAGGTTTTAAGTTGTACAAGCTAGTGCTTATACTTTTTATGCGCAAACCTTTTTAGCTAAGGGTAACGCATATTCATACATCCTGCGCAGGATGTAAGAATATGCGTTAACCTAGGTGAAAAGGTTTGCGCATAAAAAGTATAAGCGTTAGCTTGTACAACTTAGAACCGGCGCGGCGCGGAAGTCACGGGTTCGAAACCTCGTGGGGACAGTGCCGAGTAGGGATTATTTGGGAGGATCCGCCGGGGCACCGGTCGGACCTAATTAATCGCCTAGCGAGGTAGATATCGGACCTTCCCGGGAGTAATATCGAATCAGTAATTCGATGCGCGGAAGTAAAGCCCTAGTTAGGGAGCCGCTTAATATTCCGCCCCAACGCGCAAAGGTTTTAAGTTGTACAAGCTAACGCTTATACTTTTTATGCGCAAACCTTTTCACCTAGGTTAACGCATATTCTTACATCCTGCGCAGGATGTAAGAATATGGGTTAACCTTAGCTAAAAAGGTTTGCGCATAAAAAGTATAAGCACTAGCTTGTACAACTTAGGCGAGGAGCACGACATCCGGGTGCGCAGCGTGGACACCTTGGAGAGCCTTGTGCAGCGGGCAGACAGGTAAAAGGGGCCGAGGGGCCGTCACCTTGCTGGGTTCCCGTGCGGGAAGCGATCGATGTCGGCGAACGTCCCATCCTCCATGAGGAAGGAGAGTTGAGTGGGGTCGCCGTAGCAGGCTGCTGTCCACGCAAGAAGGTCAGGGAACGCCTCGCCGACGGCCTCAAAGATGCTAGCCTTGGTGACAGCATTGAACGCATTGTGGCAATCCACCTTCACCGCCACATGGGTCGGATGCGTCTCGAGGTAGGCCTGAACTGTGTGCACGATGATGTCGCTGCCCCCTTTGGTGGCGACGCCAAGCTGGGCCGCGACGGACTCCTCAGTATCACTCCGGTTGGGGCAGAAGTAGGCGCGAAACTCGGGGGCCTTTTGGCGACAAATGACCTTACTCACCAGCTTGCGTAGGACCTCGCCGCAAGCAATGGGACGAACGCGGCCAGCAGGCGGGGGGACGTCGTCTTTCAGGAGGGCAATGAGGCGTGCCCCAGCCAGCCAAGGGCGCGCCGCGGGGGCCAGGGACCCCGCGGCCAAGTCGGCGGCAGCCTCAAAGAGTGCGGTCGCCCCGCCATGGCCCGCCATCACGGAGAGGTGCTCGTAGCGCCAGCCTGAGGGGCCGGTGGAGGAGGCGTTCGGCAGATCCTTCCGGCAGCACAGCCGTGAAGATCAAGTAGACAACCAGCGCAGGCCAGAAATCGGGAGAATCCGGACCATGGTAGCTCGAGCCTGCCGTTATCTTGTCCGCGTGTTCGAGTCGTTCAGGATGATGAAGATGAATGGTGATGGAAATGTGTATCCTTGTGCATTGAAATTATGGCTGGCTTACGTGTAGTAGAGCGACTAGATGACCTAGACGGTGGGGCCGGAAACAGCATGCTTGATCAGGGCGTGTGTTTCGAGCCTAACTGGCCGGGAGTGTCTAGTGGTGAGCACCATTGCTGCGATCGCTCTCCCACCATTTACGAGGAGATACCCGCAAATGGAAAACCATTGAAAAGGTAGCTAGTCAGTCATCACGTTAGCCATGCCATGATTCCAAACGTCCAAGAACTGCACACGGTGCAAAGGCAAAAAGCCGGAGGACAGCACTTTCAAATGTGCGGCGGGAACCAAAAGCCCGCGGATGCCAGAAAACATCGTGTTGCGGCAGCGACGCGACGATGTGGACAACGAATTCATCCAGTGCCAAGCTCGGAACGGCCGCAAAGGAGATCTGGCATCACAGGGTTCAGATGTGCGGAGATACTATGCGATCCAGCCGCGGTCCACGACCTGTTTGTAGAGCTTGTGCCAAGGGGCAGCACCGAACAGATGTGGGTGACGTTGCAAAAAACATCGGACTTGACGGAGCATAATGGCTCGGTCATAGTCTTTGACCAATAAACGCTGCAAGAGTTCAACAAGAGTCGTGATGAAATCAACACGATAAGAACAAAGACGGGAAAAACGATGTAACTGAGAAAGAACAAAACCATATTTTGCTGTGTGGGAAAGGAGACTGTGAATATCGGGGTAACGAATAAAAGGAATTTGCTGGTATTTAGGATCCTTGCGCTTATCATAGACAGCCGTACGCCAGCCCTTCTTGTTATGGGTAATGTTAAGATCGAGGTAATTGCAATGAGTATCCTCCGACGTACGTGAGCTTTAATGTGAGGGACGCTTGCGGGTAGATGCCAGGCAGACCAGCGGTGATATACAAATGGGTTGCGAAATCAGGGTTGTCGAAAGCGATGACATCATCAATGTATCGACATGTATGGATAAAACGCCTGATGAGAACATCATCGTTTGAGGCAATGAGATTCTCCATGAATGCAAGCTCATAAGTGTATAGATAGAGGTTTGCAAGATGTCCAGGTGCAGACGTCCAGGTGAAGATGTCCAGGTCCATGACAATAGGCGGGGGCGGGGGGGTAGCCGGGGCGGGCACCGCAAAGGCCGGTTCGTCGGGGTGAAGGTCGCGCAAAGCCTGCAGGGTCGGGGGAGTGGAGGGAGCCAACGCGGTCAGTTCAAGCTTTTGCATGGCCCGGCTCAATTCACCTATACCTTCACCAACCGCATGACGTCAGCTTCCACCCGGGCAAAGGAGGCGGCCCCCGACACCCGGGTGGAGGCCGGAGGCTGCAGCGCCCACAGCCCTTCCCAATCCCCGAGGAGGAACCGCCGGCCCAGCGAGCGATGACCGCACCCTGTACGCCACGCACGCCCCGCTCCAACGGCGCTAAGAGGAGCCGGGGGGTGACGAGAAACAGCTTGTGGCCGAGTTCGTCGAGAGGGTGACTATGCATCCGGGCCAGGGAAAGCAGGGCGCAGCGCGTAAACAAGCTCCGGGCGCGGTGAGGGACGTCCCGGGGAGGGTCATGCAAGGGTTGCGCGCACAGGCGGCAAAAGGGAGCGTGGCCAGGAATGCCCAGCCTGCCGAGAGGTCGGACCCCGGATCGCTCGTACCCTGCGATGCCGGTGGAGGGGCAGGGGCCGACCGAGGGGCCGCCCCGGACCGGGAGGCCGGTGCGGCCGCCGGGCCGCCGGGCAGGCCGTTCTGGGGGGTTGGCGGCGGCACTGCCGCTCATGCCGGTACCGCCCGTGGATCGAAAAAATCCGCTGGCAATGGGCTGCCGGGCAGCGGTAGCAGTCCATGGCGCGCATGGCAGTGTGAGATCATACGCCGTATAATACGGTATAATACGGTATAATACGTAATACGCTGGCTTTTAGCGTATAATTTTTCATACGTAATACGTTTTAGCGCATAATGACGTATAATACCGTATAATACCGTATAATGCCGTGTTTTCCGCGTTTTTTTTACGTTTTGCGCGGCTAGGATGCCAGAACGACAGGGCAACGATTTGAAGCCACAGATTTCGTATCTCTACTTAGTACTGACCCGTCTGAACTTTCACAATTCGACGCGATCTTATTTTGACATTGTGGTGCACAGTGCGCGCACCGTGCGGAGGTGGCCATGGCGACGTGCGTTCCGTTAAAATATGGCTAATCCGGCGGGCGACAGGCTAAAAAATTAAGCCGATGGTTAAAAGTGATGTTCTATTATGATGTTTCATAGCAAGATCTGCACTATTTGCAAATTCGCTGCCTTTGTTGGTACAGATTTGCACGGGGGTCTCATCCAACGTCAATTTGGCCGCGATGAATAATCTAGCATGTGTGCCTGCGACGGTAGAACTCGACATTCGTGGGTTATTTTGATGCAGCAAGAGCCGTTTAGTAACGGACACCATGAAAATCACCTAAGCATCTTCGATCTGCGGCCATTTCCTGTCATTTCTAAAATGATTTCGTTCAGGCCTGCGCGATCCGCGGTTAATCCATCCATGGCTGGCTGGCTTTTCTTGCGCGCCTGGGTAGGAAATAATGCCGGCCGTGGTACGTTGATTTGCCGCATGTCACCGCCCAGTCTGTTTGCGCTCTTAATGAACCTGGCATGAAACTTTTTGCGCCGTTTCTGGGTTTTTCTTGCTATTTTGTTCTCCACTTGTTGCAGTCAAGTGCTATCAGATTTTCCGCAGCTTTCAATGGTTTTCCTTACGCTGCGTATGCCATGCTTCCTAAAGCTACCCAGAATTGATCGGGCAGTTATCTGGCTTTGCTACGCTTCCTGTATGGAGGTTTTCACACGGTAGACATTCTATATTGCGTAGTCAAGGACCCTAGCTGCCTGGGAGCGGCATCACCGTTGCAAGGATCGGAGCTGGCGAGCTCATAGACGCCTGTCATGCTCTTCAGCCTGCTGGAAAACAAGGTTGTTGTATGGAAGGTGAGAATATGTGAGTTACTTATCACATCCCCACCTGTTTAGCCTCCGTGGTCCCCCAACGGGGACACGAGATTAATTAATATTAATTAATTAATTCAGTTAATTAATTAATTAATGCACACCACGAGTCACACACCTGTAGTCACATGCAGCTCAGTATATTCACATAGCATCGCACCATGCAAACATACTACATGCATTAATTGTATACTACTGTAGTATTTGCGTGCATGCACAGCCACATATATATTAAAATTTATTCAGGGTTATTAATTTCTTCAGGGTTATTCTCCCAGTTATCGGGTTTTTCCTTATGTTGCATGCCTATCTCACCTCCGTAATCTATCATTCTCAATGAATATATATTAAAAATATAATTACTTACAGCAGAGTGAAATCACTCAAACCAAAGCAAACGCCCATGGCTATAAACCTATATACAGAGCCATGTCAAAGCTCTATACTACGATAAGACCAATGGAAACTCCTAACGGGAGGAACCTAATAGCCCTGCTGCACCGCAAAATCAGCCCGCGTACGGCGGAGCATGATGTCAGCCATGGCCCGAGTCAGCGCCACCGACAAGCGCTGACGCCAATATGACGTCCAGGTCCGCGCCGACCATGGGGCCCGCTGGCCCTCCAGGTCCAGCCGGTCCTCCCGGAGCCGGCAACACTCCTTGAAGAAGGCGGAGGTCAGGGGCCCCATGGCCCCAAACTCCTCCAGGACAAAGGGCACCAAACGATGGTGCCCGACGTCGCCGTAGGCCAGGAGCTTGGCCCGCTCCGCCCGGTCCGGGCGTAACCTGCCGTGAGGGAGGCCCCAGCCACGTGGCTAAGAGCCAAGGGCCGCGCCACCGAAACGTCAATAAGCAGATGCCGGCCACCCCCCTCAAAGTCCAGCACCACGATGTCAGGCCGGTGGTTGGGGGAATAGAAGGCAGCGCCATCCGCATCCTCGGACCGGATGTTCGCGTGGGGGAAAACCGACCGAATCATGGCGAGCACCACCGTCAGGAGGACAGTGTGCAAATACAAATACCAATTCTGATTCTGTTGGCCCCCCATGCAGGCAAGGTAGTGAGTCCCCGTGGGATCCAGCGGCTGCCCACAGCTACCACAAGGCCGCCCGGCCGGAACAAGAGGCTGCGGGGCAAATAGCTGGTGCCGGAGCGCCACCGAGTAGTGGCTGGGAGCCAAGGCGAATGGGGGGGCCATGGGAAGAGCACGAAGGTACGCCGAGCCCACACTCCGCAAGGAAAGCGAGAACAGCCACGCACGTCCCTGGGCGTTGAGGTCCGCGAAAAGAGCAATCCAATCAGCCGTGTGCAGAATACCCGCGTAGGTTTTCTGGTGTTTATCGATGACGCGAGCAGGGAATGCGGCGGGAGATTGAACGGAGGCGACCGAGGGAGTGCCGCGAGGGAGGTGGCGCTGTACCGCCTGAGCGGCACGGACGGGAGAACAGGCCTGCTGGATCTCAGCATAGGCCTCCTGGATGGCGGTGACGAAGGGCAAAGGGCTGCTGGGGTCCAGGAGGTCAGGCGCTGCCGTTGCCAAAAGGGGCAGGAGCCGGCAGCTTTCCGCCCACGACTGAGCGACGGAGCCCAAAAATGCTGCTGGGGCCAGCCGGGCGGCACGAGTCAGACCGCAGCCACCCATCCGTGCAGGCAGGGAGGCAATGCGAATAGCATGTGGCGGGAGGTCGGGGCCCGGGACCAGCTGCGCCAAGGCCGACTGGATGCGTTCGTCGTGGCCCTCGGCGGCCAGCCGGACCTGAGCCGGAAGAGCGCCCCGGAGCCAGTGAACGACGCGAGGGTGAGCGCAAAACCACAGAAGCAGACCCTTGGTCTGCGAATCATGAAGGCGCGCAATCAAGGGCAGTACCTCAGTGCGTGCCTCGAGGGCGGCCCGCAGAGCATCGATGACAAACGCGGGGTCGCCAACCGGAACGCCGAGGACATCCAACCCATGGAGGCGCTCGTCCCGGCCCAAGAGCTGGGGCGGAAAGCCGGAGCAATCACCTTGGGGCGAGTACACCGCGCACTTGGCCAGGGTCAACTGGAGGTTGATGTCGGCCACCGCGGTCTGCAGTGCCAGCAGAGCCGCGGTGGTGTCCGGCACAGGGCCCAGAAGGTAGATATCATCCAAGTAGGCCTGAATAGCGACTGCCGGGTGGGCAGCATGGACCGCTTGGAGGCAACCCTGGAGGGGGGCGGCAAAGTACAGGGGTCCCAGGGGGTCCCCTTGCTGGGTGCCCGACCGCGACAGCAGGCCGCCGCGAGTGCCGTCCTCCATGATGTGAACCAGTTGGCCGGGCTGGCCGTAGCACACGGCTGTCCAAGCGTACAAGTCCTCGAAGGACTCCATGACGGCCGCAAACATGCTGGCGCGGGACAGACTGTTGAACGCGTTGTGGCAGTCGACCTTGACGACAGCGTGGGTGGGGTGGGCCTCGAGGTAGGCCTGCACCGAATGGATGAGGATATCCGCCCCGCCTGGAGTCGTCACCCCCAGCTGGGCCGCCACCGAGGTCTCACCCGCTGCGAGGGGCGGGCAGAAAAAGGCACGGAGCTCGGGCGCCTTTTGGCGGCAGATCACTTTGCCCACGAGCTTGCGGAGCACCTCACCGCAGGCGATCGGGCGCACCTTGCCCTCGGGGGGGGCAAGACACCCTTGAGCAGAGCGAGGAGGCGAGCGCCCGCTAACCACTCGCGCGCAGCGGGAGGAACGCGACCAGCCGCCAGGTCAATGAGGGTGTCAAAGAGAATGTCCTCGCCCCCATGCCCCACCAGGACCTCCAAGTGCTCGTAGCGCCAGCCCGACGGCCCGGTAGAGGAAGCCCGCGGGACCGCACGCATCACCTCCAGGAAGCATATATATATTAAACACCCGCTCCAGTTTTCTAGGCTGACATGATGAACCGACGGGGGTTCCTGGATTGAGACACGTTTTTTTCTTCATGCACAGCTGAAAAAACCTGCGCCGAGGTGCGGCACCGCGGCCTACGTAGTGATTACTGTCTGCGACACGCCCGGGGCTGGCTGCATCTACCTGTCGGCCAATTGTGACCCGTGGGCTAGGCGAATTTGAATGCGGCTTTCCCGTTAGTTGTGGCTCCACCGCTCCAGTTTTCTAGGCTGACATGATGAACCGACGGGGGTTCCTGGATTGAGACACGTTTTTTTCTCCATGCACAGCTGAAAAAACCTGCGCCGAGGTGCGGCACCGCGGCCTACGGTAGTGATTACTGTCTGCGACACGCCCGGGGCTGGCTGCATCTACCTGTCGGCCAATTGTGACCCGTGGGCTAGGCGAATTTGAATGCGGCTTTCCCGTTAGTTGTGGCTCCACCGCTCCAGTTTTCTAGGCTGACATGATGAACCGACGGGGGTTCCTGGATTGAGACACGTTTTTTTCTTCATGCACAGCTGAAAAAACCTGCGCCGAGGTGCCGCACCGCGGCCGCCCCGCGTTGGGGGGCTGCCGCCCCCCAAACCCCCCGCTTGGGGGGCACGCCCCCCAAACCCCCCGCGTCCGCATCTCGCTCTCCCCCCGCGCTTCCGGTTCCGTTGTTTTACGCACCTCCCCCATGCCTCCTTCACGACGACGCACCTCCCGGGCGCGGGATGCGCTGCCTAGTGGCGCCCCTGCGCCGCGTCGGTCCTTACGCATCGCGGCGCACCTGCAGGAGATGGGCGACCTGGACGACGGCGGTCGTGGCGCCCCTGTGCCACTCTCGCTTGTGTGCGAGGTCTGCCACAGTGGTGAGGATGCCCCCCGTCTCCTTGTGTGTGATTCGTGCCAATGCGGCTGGCACACGCGCTGCTTGGTCCCGCCCCTCTTCCGGCTGCCTCCCCCGGGTCCTTGGGCGTGCCCTCATTGCGTGGCCCCGCCTCGGCCGTCCCTAGGCTCCCGACGCGCGGCCGTGTCGACCCCGGGATCCCATTCGGCCCGCGCCCCCTCCCGCAGCCCCTCGCTGGACCCTCTCCTGGGCCTTGCGGACCTCGTGGAGGGTTCCACACCGTGCTCCCGCTCTCCCCGCGCCGTCACGTCCGGCCCCTCCGCGGGGTCCCCTGGCCCTGCCCCGCCTAGCTCTGGGGATCCACCTCCGGCCAGCACGGCGGTGGCCACTGACCTGCGTCCTCCTGTGCTTGAGGGGTCCCTGGCGGCTCTCCTCCCTGAGGCTGTGGGACACCCTGCGGCGACTCCTGTGGTGGGCCCCTGGTCGGCCGCGCTTGGGTCCCACGACTTCTCCGTTTGGCCCCCCACCAACATTGCGGGCGTCAGCGCGCTCCGGCACGCCACGTTCTCTTGGCTGTATTGCCCCTTGCTGTTGGACGCTGTCGGCTTGCACGCGGCGTTTCCTACGCTCCCACGGCCCCCTGAATTTAGTGCCCTTGTGGTTCGTGTCCGGCACATGCTGCAGGCAGCCTCCCCCCCTGTCCTTGCCTCCACGCTTTGGGGGTTTGTCCTCGAGGACTACCATGCCGGCGGCCGCCTGCCTTGGCACCTGCCCGCGGTGCGCCAAGAATGGCTCCTGAATCTGGACGCTCAAGTGGCGCAGGCGGTGGTGCTCTTTGCTACAGGGCTTGCCGTGCAGGCCCAGCAGGCCGCCCGTGCGACATATCTCGCTGGGGGGCCACCGACCACGCCTTGCTCGATCGCCCTCAGCTGCACACGTTTCTTGCCTCTGCCGGGCCCGGCTCGGCCGGCCTTGTTGCGCAGGCCCACGGGCGCTTGACTACGGCGGTCACCCCAGCGCAAGCCGCCCGCCTGCGCGTTGACTTCGGGGCTCCTGTCACCGTGCACGCCGGCGACCTGGTTCTGTACGATGCGGGGGGGGGCGTGTTCTTGAGCTGAGCGCGGGTGCGGCCGTGCCCGCCATCTTGCACGATGTGCTCGAGCTTGCGGGCATCCCCCATGTCTGGCACCCTGCTGGTCCGCGCCGCCGTCTTCTCTCCGCCGATGAGATCGCCCGACTGCCGAGCTGGGAGCTGGGGTGGGACGCGGCGCCCGCCCACTACGGGCCGGCCCACTTGGTGGATGTCACTGCCAGCGGCCCCTCCTGCCCCATCTGCTTGGACCTGCCTCGCCCTGGTGACGGTCTCTGCCGCCTCCCTGCTTGCGGCCACGTCTTCCATCAAGCTTGCATCGCCACGAGCTTGCACGCGACCTCCGCCACCTGCCCCCTTTGCCGGGCCGCGGTCCTTTCCCCCTTGCCTCCTGGCGTTCTCCCGCTGGGGCCCTCGCCCGTGTCCGTGCGCCGCCAGTCCCACGCGCCTGCCCCGACACCTGCCTCCCCTGTGCGTGGTCGTGGGTCGCGCGCCGGCTTGGCTGCCTCCTCCAGCGCCCCCCTCCCGGCCGTGGGGGCCGTCCCCGCGCCGGTCTTGTCCTCGGCTGCCACGAGCCCTGCTGACCGCCCGGCGGCCGGCCCCGCCCTGGGTTCCGCTGCAGCTGTAGTTCCTCTGGCTGAGGGTGCTCCCGACCCCTCCCCCTCTCGACCCGGGCCGGCCCAACCGGGTGGGCGCACCCCCTCAGATGGCTTCCATTATTGCCAAGTCGATGGTCCCCTTGGTGACCCGTGTGGCGCGCGCCTGCCCAACCGGAATTCGTTGCTGGTGCACATTCGGGCTTCCCACCCCCACATCACGGAGGCCGCCATGCGCGCCATGGACTGCTACCGCTGCCCGGCAGCCCATTGCCAGCGGATTTTTTCGATCCACGGGCGGTACCAGCATGAGCGGCAGTGCCGCCGCCAAACCCCCCAGAACGGCCTGCCCGGCGGCCCGGCGGCCGCACCGGCCTCCCGGTCCGGGGCGGCCCCTCGGTCGGCCCCTGCCCCTCCACCGGCATCGCAGGGTACGAGCGATCCGGGGGACCTCTCGGCAGGCTGGGCATTCCTGGCCACGCTCCCTTTTGCCGCCTGTGCGCGCAACCCTTGCATGACGCTCCCGGACGTCCCTCACCGCGCCCGGAGCTTGTTTACGCGCTGCGCCCTGCTTTCCCTGGCCCGGATGCATAGTCACCCTCTCGACGAACTCGGCCACAAGCTGTTTCTCGTCACCCCCCGGCTCCTCTTAGCGCCGTTGGAGCGGGGCGTGCGTGGCGTACAGGGTGCGGTCATCGCTCGCTGCCGGCGGTTCCTCCTCGGGGATTGGGAAGGGCTGTGGGCGCTGCAGCCTCCGGCCTCCACCCGGGTGTCGGGGGCCGCCTCCTTTGCCCGGGTGGAAGCTGACGTCATGCGGTTGGTGAAGGTAGGTGAATTGAGCCGGGCCATGCAAAAGCTTGAACTGACCGCGTTGGCTCCCTCCACTCCCCCGACCCTGCAGGCTTTGCGCGACCTTCACCCCGACGAACCGGCCTTTGCGGTGCCCGCCCCGGCCACCCCCCCGCCCCCGCCTATTGTCCTGGACCTGGACATCTTCACGGCTGTGCTGAAGGATCTGCCGAACGCCTCCTCCACCGGCCCCTCAGGCTGGCGCTACGAGCACCTCTCCGTGATGGCGGGCCATGGCGGGGCGACCGCACTCTTTGAGGCTGCCGCCGACTTGGCCGCGGGGTCCCTGGCCCCCGCGGCGCGCCCTTGGCTGGCTGGGGCACGCCTCATTGCCCTCCTGAAAGACGACGTCCCCCCGCCTGCTGGCCGCGTTCGTCCCATTGCTTGCGGCGAGGTCCTACGCAAGCTGGTGAGTAAGGTCATTTGTCGCCAAAAGGCCCCCGAGTTTCGCGCCTACTTCTGCCCCAACCGGAGTGATACTGAGGAGTCCGTCGCGGCCCAGCTTGGCGTCGCCACCAAAGGGGGCAGCGACATCATCGTGCACACAGTTCAGGCCTACCTCGAGACGCATCCGACCCATGTGGCGCTGAAGGTGGATTGCCACAATGCGTTCAATGCTGTCACCAAGGCTAGCATCTTTGAGGCCGTCGGCGAGGCGTTCCCTGACCTTCTTGCGTGGACAGCAGCCTGCTACGGCGAACCCACTCAACTCTCCTTCCTCATGGAGGATGGGACGTTCGCCGACATCGCTTCCCGCACGGGAACCCAGCAAGGTGACCCCCTCGGCCCCTTTTACCTGTCTGCCCCGCTGCACAAGGCTCTCCAAGGTGTCCACGCTGCGCACCCGGATGTCGTGCTCCTCGCCTATATGGACGATATCCATGCCCTTGGCCCGGCCGACGCTGTGGTTGCCGCCCTGGCTGCCCTTGAAGTGGCCATGGCGGCCATCAACCTTCGGCTCACCCTCCCCAAGTGTGCAGTCTTTTCGCCCCAGGGGGACTGCTCTGGCTTCCCCGCGGCTATCCCGGGGGCATTGGCGCGGGCGCGTGGTTTCTCGTGCCTGGGCGTCCCTGTGGGTGACCCTGACTACGTCGAAGAGGAGCTCCGGGCCACCGTGGAACAGCGCACCCATGTCCTCGAGACTTGGGCGCGCCTCAAGGACCCCCAGACCAAAGGGCTCCTCCTGTGGTTTTGCGCCCACCCGCGGGTGGTTCACTGGCTCCGTGGCGCTCCCCCCCACTTGGTGCGGCTTCACTAGGAACTCGGGGGTGGTAAATTTACCACTTTTTATCACTTTTTACCACCTTTTTACCACCTCGAGGTGGTAAAAGAGGTCTAAGGGTGGTAAAAAGTGATAAAAAGTGATAAAAAGTGATAAAAAGTGATAAAAAGTGATAAAAAGTGGTAAAAAAGTGGGTATATTTTACCACTTTTTACCACTTTGTGGTAAAAAGTGGTAAAGTGGTGGTAAAAGGCTTGTGCAAGTGGTAAAAAGTGATAAAAAGTGGTAAAACCGAAGAAGTGATAAAAAGTGGTAAAAAAATACCACATGAGCATGCACACAAGTGGTAAAAACACAAGTGCTAAACCGACAAAAATGTCAGGCGCAAAACGACAAGAAAACCATCTTTATTCATTCAATCATCAAAATATTGGCATGGTTGTCAGGTGAACCTGCTACATATGGTGTTTGTCAACCGTAGGAGACTTCTTGCGCCTGCGCCTGCCCCAACAGTATACCACGAGAAAAATCATGAGCTTTATTTCATTAAGTCATTAATGTGAAAAAAAACTCAGCACCACTAAGGTGCATTATAGGGTTATCATACAATATAGCCAATGTACCATCAAAGCAGCGAGCCACGAGGTAGCCATGGCTGACAGCGGAGATCATAACTTTCTCGTTTGGGCACCGAATTCGGCTGTGAATATCACAATCGCTTCGTCTTTCTAAGACGCACACGCTGATAAAATTTTCCGAAGCTATTGCGCAATATGTGATGAGCAAACGCTCCTCGACACAGGCAGCCTGGCGGCTGCGCTAAGCCCTGAAAATACGTCTGCAGCTCCGGCTGCAGCCTCGCCCTCAGGTCCGGAAGGCAGTGGTGACACTAGTCGGGCACTGGTGGTCGCCCAGAGCCCTCATTTGATGCCCAGCACGTTGAACGCGTTGTGTCGGCACAGCGACCCCCCCTGCATTCAAACAAAGGCACACCGATAACCAAGAAAAGAGTATGCAAATGTGTAGCCTTGTTCATTGAAATTATGGCTGGCTTACGCAAAGAGCGACTGTAAGATGACCTATACAGTGGGGCCGGAAACAGCTTGCTTGATGAGGACGTTAATCGGGCTTCACTGGCCGGGAGTGTCTAGTGGTGAGAACCATTGCTGCGATCGCTTTCACACCATTTACGAGGAAATAACCGCAAATGAAAAACCACTGAAACGGTCTAGCTAGTCAGTCATTACATTAGCCATATGCCATGCATGTTTCCAAACGTCCAAGAACTGCACACGGTGCAAATGCAAAAATCCGGAGGACACGACTTCATTGCTTCATATTTGTATGCAGAAGAATAAATAAGTGACATGCATTAAGGGCCCGCCTGCATAAAGGGCCTGCAGTCTGATTCGGGCCCAACGGCAGCACCGCCATAGAAGATAAGGGCCCGCAGTCTGATGCGGGCCCCACGGCACCACCGCCATAGCAGAACTCGAAGGGGTCGTGGTGCGCGTGAAAGGTAATGTATGCCCTTCGTCGGTAGGTACCGTTGGGGTCAAATTGGGTGCCGCCAAAATCGGGCCGACGCGTCAACAGACTGAGGCCGTCGATGAGTGCCATCGTGCGGCTTGGGTAACTTCTGTTGGAAAACTTCAGGTAAGTTAACTTAATGCAAACCACTGGTCGCCCGCGTCGGGAACCGGCCCAACGGCTCTCCCGCAAAAAATTACGCGGCATACTGCATAAGTCGTCGGATCGTTACTTTTCGACGGTCAAGATTTCATGATGAGGTTTGCGTTCAATTTGCCGCAGTTTGCAACCCAGAGAAAGTAGTCGTTACTCGTTGGACTCGTTGCCCACGATGAAACACAAACAAGCAAGCTGTTTCCGGCCCCACCGTCTAGGTCATCTAGTCGCTCTTCACGTCAGCCGGCCATTATTTCGCATGTAAGGCTACACATTTCCATCTCCATTCATATTCATAATCCTGCACGGCTCGACAGCGCGGACAAGATAACGGCAGGCTCGAGCTACCATGGTCCGGATTCTCCCGATTTCTGACCTGCGCTGGTTGTCTCCTTGATATTGGCAAAACTCTCCGGTAAGAGGTTTTTCGCAGTTTGGCTGTTTCGAAACGTTACTTAAGTGAGATGCCTTCGGATCAGGAGACTCACACAGCCGCGGCATCATGCCAAAGGTCCTATGTTCGATCCCTTGCTGGTAGCTTCTGAGCTTTCTTATTTTCTCTGTTCCGCGGAATCTCAGATTTGGGCCGCTAGCGTTTTCACGTTTGTTGCTTTCTGATCCGACGACAACGTTGTGGCTTGCTCGTGTGACATCTGGCGCATGGTGTGATTCATGTGTATGGGCTGCTTTGCCATAAGAGTGAGTGTTGGGTCTTCAATCGTATTCTACACATTTGCTGCATGGACCGTTAGGTGCTGGCGAGCTCTTCCTTGTAGAATGGTGATGTCTATGTCAAGGATCTGATATCTTTTTGTTCTCTTGCATATTGTGTCGCGGCTTGCTTGGATTCTTGCAGGCACCACGGGAATGAAATGGGAGCGGTCAGCATGATGCCCTAGCAAGCGACCAGCTTCGTTAACCACTAGCTGCCATCGTATAAGATGAAAGGCAATGACGGATGTGTCATAAAGCCATCACAGTGTTGTATAGATGATTCATTAAATGATCAATGGGTGCAATTTCAGAACAGCCTCTGAATGGCTAGTATGAATCGATAGGTTCTTGACGGCTATAAACATTTATTATTTAAACATTTTAATGAAGCGATTTTGATTGCCCTGATTTGACCAGTGCTGTTGATTCACGTCCTGTTTTTTGAGATTTTTCTCACGTTTTCTCCTTTTCTCACCTTTTTTGGGTCATCTCACCCGGGTGAGAAACGTGTTTTCTCACCCATTCTCAAAGCCGAGTTCCTAGTGAGATCTATCTGCGTTTTTTCCCTCCATATTTTTTACCATTTTTACCACCGATTTTTTCACCTCCATGGTGGTAATTTTTTACCACCTGTTTTCACCCTCGTTTTTACCACCTGGTGGTATTTTTTTACCACGATGGCGGTCAGGTGGTAAAATGGAGGTGGTAAAGGCTTTTACCACCCCCTGTTTTACCACCTTTTACCACCTGTTTTACCCCTTTTTTACCACTTTTTATCACTTTTTATCACTTTTTATCACTTTTTACCACTTTTTACCACCGGGTGATATAGATTTTACCACTTTTTACCACTTATATCACCCCCGAGTTCCTAGTGTTGCCGCGGAAGGCCATGACGAGCGCATTCAGGCCGCCTTGCAGGTGCTCCTCCCCGGCCCTAGCCTGCCAGCTCACTCCATGCGCTTGGCCACCCTCCCCTGCCGCATGGGCGGGTGTGGGCTCACCCGCGCCGCCCGCCTCGCCCCCGCCGCCTTCCTTGGCTCTGTTGCTCAGGCCTGGGCGGAGATCCGCCGGTTGGTCCCCAGCGCCGTCAGCGCCATTCCCGACTTGGTCACCCCATCCCCCTTCCCCTTTGTGCAGGCTGTGCAGGATTCTTACCTCGGGATCCAGCAGGCTTGCGACCTCGTCCGCCCCGCTCAGGCCGTCCACCGTCGCCTGCCCCGGGGCACGCCCGGCGTGTCCACTGTCGTCAGTCCTAGTGTCTTCCCTGCCTGCGTTCATGAAAAACAACAAAAGACCTACGCGGGTATACTACACTGTGCCGACTGGATGGGTCTGCATGCGAGCTTGAACGATCAGGGGAAGGCTTGGCTTCACTCCGTTTCCCTTGAGGGGAGCGTGGGGTCCGCATTCCTGCGCGCCCTCCCCATGAGCCCTTTGTTCACATTGGTTCCGGCCCTTTACGCCATCGCTCTCCGCCACCAGCTCTTTGCCCCGCAACCTCTCATCACGGCGGGTGCGTCCTGCGGCAGCTGCGGGCTTGCTCTGGATACTACTGGGACGCACTACATCGCGTGCATGGGTGGCCAGCAGAACCAGAACTGGTTCCTCTATCTCCATACCGCTCTCCTCCGGGTGGTGTGTGCCATGGTTCGGTCGGTCTTTCCCCACTCCACCATCAAGTGCGAGGACGCGGATGGGGCCGCCCTCTACTCACCCAACCACCGCCCCGACATTACCGTGCTTGACTACGACGGGCAGGGTTGCCACCTGCTCATCGATGTCTCCGTGGCTCGGCCGCTTTCCGGTCGCCACATCCTCCGGGCGGCTGTGGATGCCGGCGCTGCTGCCGCTGTGGCTGAGCGCGACAAGTTTGCCTCCTACGGCAATGTGGGGCCCCACCGGGTCATCCCCTTTGTCCTTGAGGAGTTCGGGGCCATGGGCCCCAAGACAGCGGAGTTTTTCCACGAGTGCTGCCAGCGCCGTGAAGACCGCCTCGACCTCGAGGGTCAGACCGCCCCGTGGTCGGCCCGCACGTGGTCCTCGTATTGGCGGCAGCGCCTGTCACTCGCCCTCACTCGCACCGTGGCTGATGTGTTATTCCGCCGCACCCGGGCCGACTTTGTCGCGACCCATGCGGTCTAGATCCCTTCCAGGCCTGCATGGTGGGCCGGCAGCGCTGTTGCTGCGTGTAGTTTTGTGATGTATAGTTAGTTGTACCTTGTGCCGCTGGCGTGATCCTTGGATGTCTGTGTCAGATTACTATTAATTTCTTCAGGGTTATTCTCCCAGTTATCGGGTTTTTCCTTATGTTGCATGCCTATCTCACCTCCGTAATCTATCATTCTCAATGAATATATATTATAATAATATAATTACTTACAGCAGAGTGAAATCACTCAAACCAAAGCAAACGCCCAGCTATAAACCTCTATACAGAGCCATGTCAAATCTCTATACTACGATAAGACCAATGGAAACTCCTAACGGGAGGAACCTTAGATATATATAGGGAATATATATTAAAAATATAATTACTTACAACAGAGTGAAATCACTCAAACCAAAGCAAACGCCCAGCTATAAACCTATATACAGAGCCGGGAATATATATAGGGAATATATATTAAAAATATAATTACTTACAGCAGAGTGAAATCACTCAAACCAAAGCAAACGCCCAGCTATAAACCTATATACAGAGCCATGTCAAAGCTCTATACTACGATAAGACCAATGGAAACGCCTAACGGGAGGAACCTAATAGCCCTGCTGCACCGCAAAATCAGCCCGCGTACGGCGGAGCATGATGTCAGCCATGGCCCGAGTCAGCGCCACCGACAAGCGCTGACGCCAATATGACGTCCAGGTCCGCGCCGACCATGGGGCCCGCTGGCCCTCCAGGTCCAGCCGGTCCTCCCGGAGCCGGCAACACTCCTTGAAGAAGGCGGAGGTCAGGGGCCCCATGGCCCCAAACTCCTCCAGGACAAAGGGCACCACACGATGGTGCCCGACGTCGCCGTAGGCCAGGAGCTTGGCCCGCTCCGCCCGGTCCGCCGTGTAACCTGCCGTGAGGGAGGCCCCAGCCACGTGGCTAAGAGCCAAGGGCCGCGCCACCGAAACGTCAATAAGCAGATGCCGGCCACCCCCCTCAAAGTCCAGCACCACGATGTCAGGCCGGTGGTTGGGGGAATAGAAGGCAGCGCCATCCGCATCCTCGGACCGGATGTTCGCGTGGGGGAAAACCGACCGAATCATGGCGAGCACCACCGCATAGGGAATATATATAGGGCATTCAGGCCGCCTTGCAGGTGCTCCTCCCCGGCCCTAGCCTGCCAGCTCACTCCATGCGCTTGGCCACCCTCCCCTGCCGCATGGGCGGGTGTGGGCTCACCCGCGCCGCCCGCCTCGCCCCCGCCGCCTTCCTTGGCTCTGTTGCTCAGGCCTGGGCGGAGATCCGCCGGTTGGTCCCCAGCGCCGTCAGCGCCATTCCCGACTTGGTCACCCCATCCCCCTTCCCCTTTGTGCAGGCTGTGCAGGATTCTTACCTCGGGATCCAGCAGGCTTGCGACCTCGTCCGCCCCGCTCAGGCCGTCCACCGTCGCCTGCCCCGGGGCACGCCCGGCGTGTCTACTGTCGTCAGTCCTAGTGTCTTCCCTGCCTGCGTTCATGAAAAACAACAAAAGACCTACGCGGGTATACTACACTGTGCCGACTGGATGGGTCTGCATGCGAGCTTGAACGATCAGGGGAAGGCTTGGCTTCACTCCGTTTCCCTTGAGGGGAGCGTGGGGTCCGCATTCCTGCGCGCCCTCCCCATGAGCCCTTTGTTCACGCTGGTTCCGGCCCTTTACGCCATCGCTCTCCGCCACCAGCTCTTTGCCCCGCAACCTCTCATCACGGCGGGTGCGTCCTGCGGCAGCTGCGGGCTTGCTCTGGATACTACTGGGACGCACTACATCGCGTGCATGGGTGGCCAGCAGAACCAGAACTGGTTCCTCTATCTCCATACCGCTCTCCTCCGGGTGGTGTGTGCCATGGTTCGGTCGGTCTTTCCCCACTCCACCATCAAGTGCGAGGACGCGGATGCGGCCGCCCTCTACTCACCCAACCACCGCCCCGACATTACCGTGCTTGACTACGACGGGCAGGGTTGCCACCTGCTCATCGATGTCTCCGTGGCTCGGCCGCTTTCCGGTCGCCACATCCTCCGGGCGGCTGTGGATGCCGGCGCTGCTGCCACTGTGGCTGAGCGCGACAAGTTTGCCTCCTACGGCAATGTGGGGCCCCACCGGGTCATCCCCTTTGTCCTTGAGGAGTTCGGGGCCATGGGCCCCAAGACAGCGGAGTTTTTCCACGAGTGCTGCCAGCGCCGTGAAGACCGCCTCGACCTCGAGGGTCAGACCGCCCCGTGGTCGGCCCGCACGTGGTCCTCGTATTGGCGGCAGCGCCTGTCACTCGCCCTCACTCGCACCGTGGCTGATGTGTTATTCCGCCGCACCCGGGCCGACTTTGTCGCGACCCATGCGGTCTAGATCCCTTCCAGGCCTGCATGGTGGGCCGGCAGCGCTGTTGCTGCGTGTAGTTTTGTGATGTATAGTTAGTTGTACCTTGTGCCGCTGGCGTGATCCTTGGATGTCTGTGTCAGATTACTATTAATTTCTTCAGGGTTATTCTCCCAGTTATCGGGTTTTTCCTTATGTTGCATGCCTATCTCACCTCCGTAATCTATCATTCTCAATGAATATATATATATTATAAAAATATAATTACTTACAGCAGAGTGAAATCACTCAAACCAAAGCAAACGCCCAGCTATAAACCTATATACAGAGCCATGTCAAAGCGCTATACGACGATAAGACCAATGGAAACGCCTAACGGGAGGAACCTAATAGCCCTGCTGCACCGCAAAATCAGCCCGCGTACGGCGGAGCATGATGTCAGCCATGGCCCGAGTCAGCGCCACCGACAATTAGCGCTGACGCCAATATGACGTCCAGGTCCGCGCCGACCATGGGGCCCGCTGGCCCTCCAGGTCCAGCCGGTCCTCCCGGAGCCGGCAACACTCCTTGAAGAAGGCGGAGGTCAGGGGCCCCATGGCCCCAAACTCCTCCAGGACAAAGGGCACCACACGATGGTGCCCGACGTCGCCGTAGGCCCGGAGCTTGGCCCGCTCCGCCGGTCCGCCGTGTAACCTGCCGTGAGGGAGGCCCCAGCCACGTGGCTAAGAGCCAAGGGCCGCGCCACCGAAACGTTTATACCAGTAGTGTAGATTCTAGTCAGGCTTAGCCTAGCATGTGGCCCACGCGCATGTGCGCCCATAATGGCCCCCATGGATGATGCCTTCAGAATTTAGCCAAGCCATGCCTATAATGGGACCCCACTGATGGATTTTGCACTAAGAATTTAGCCATGCTATGCCTAATAATGCAGAGAGCTGCTCTCTGTTGAGAAGCCATTCATTAATTCATTAATTAATTATCAACATCACTCCGTTGGGAGTCAATGTAGCCTATATCCCTGAGAAGGGGCATATGGCTTTTAATACATTCTAGCTAGGCTACTTCATGCAAGGGTGGGAATGTAAGCTACCCCTGCTCTAGTAGGTGCACGGGCCTTGAGAAGCCATGCCCTAGCTCTTGTATAGCCATGATGATCTTCCCGGACATCGGACATGCTCCCCACTAAGCTGGGCACTAGCGT
>RPFO01001422.1:0-25565 GCA_009746045.1 Mesostigma viride | reverse complement strand
GCCCCCCCCCCACCACCCCAAACGCATGCATGCTAGCCCCCCACACACCCACGCATGCATGCTAGCCCCCCCCACACCCACGCATGCATGACAGCCCCCCACACACCCACGCATGCATGCTAGCCCCCCCCACACCCACGCATGCATGCTAGCCCCCCCCCAACCCACGCATTCATGCCAGCCCCCCCCACACCCACGCATGCATGACAGCCCCCCCCCACACCCACGCATGCATGCTAGCCCCCCACACACACCCACGCATGCATGCCAGCCCCCATACACACCCACGCATGCATGCCAGCCCCCCCCACACTTACGCATGCATGCTAGCCCCCCACACACACCCACGCATGCATGCCAGCCCCCCACACACCCACGCATGCAGGCTAGCCCCCCCCACACCCACGCATGCATGCCAGCCCCCCCCACACCCACGCGTGCATGCCAGCCCACCCCTAGCGTGCTTGTAAAGTTTTTGCATGGTTTATTAAAATGAGTGGAATATGTATTTATTGCATTAAATGTTAATTTTATCATGAATGAAAATGGTCAACATTGCCGAAGTGCCCCTAAATTGCTCAATATTGTGTGCTCAAGAATTCAATGAGGATTGTCATCATGGAAACCCGCACAAATTCACGATTCCGGGCATGCATGTGAAAGTATCAAGAACAATTTTCAATTAAGAATGGTATCTCATTGTTCCATGAATCAATATGACTCCATGTACGTAGACAAGCCATGATGACCCCATGGGAGCCTGAATCCTCATCATTAAATACATAAATGCCACCCATGTACGTAGACGGGCCATGATGACACAATGGAGCCTGAATCCTCATCATTAATTACATAAATGCCAACCATGTACATACACGGGCAATGATGACACCATGGGAGCCTGAATCCTCATCATTAATTACATAAATGCCAACCATGTACGTAGGCCAGCCATGATGACACTGTGGGAGCCTGAATCCTCATCATTAATTTCATACATGCCAACAACACGTAGACGGGCCATAATGACACCACGGGAGCCTGAATCCTGATCATTTTTTTTTCTTTGACATCCATGTACGTAGGCCAGCCATGATGACACCATGGGAGCCTGAATCCTCATCATTTTTTTTCTGAGACATCCATGTACGTAGGCCAGCCATGATGACACCATGGGAGCCTGAATCCTCATCATTAAATACATACATGCCATCCATGTACGTAGACAGGCCATGACATCTGACACCATGGGAGCCTGAATCCTCATCATTTACTATTCCTTGACATCCATGTACGTAGACGGGCCATGATGACACCATGGGAGCCTGAATCCTCATCATTTTTTTTTCTTTGACATCCATGTACATACGTAGGCCAGCCATGATGACACCAATGGAGCCTGAATCCTCATCATTAATTACATACATAAATGCCATGATCATCAATGACCCCATGGGAGCCTGAATCCTCATCATTAAATACATAAATGCCACGGTCCATGTACGTAGACGGGCCATGATGACACCAATGGAGCCTGAATCCTCATCATTAATTACATAAATGCCAACCATGTACATACACGGGCAATGATGACACCATGGGAGCCTGAATCCTCATCATTAATTACATAAATGCCAACCATGTACGTAGGCCAGCCATGATGACACTATGGGAGCCTGAATCCTCATCATTAATTTCATACATGCCAACAACACGTAGACGGGCCATAATGACACCACGGGAGCCTGAATCCTCATCATTTTTTTTTCTTTGACATCCATGTACGTAGGCCAGCCATGATGACACCATGGGAGCCTGAATCCTCATCATTTTTTTTTCTGAGACATCCATGTACGTAGGCCAGCCATGATGACACCATGGGAGCCTGAATCCTCATCATTAAATACATACATGCCATCCATGTACGTAGACAGGCCATGATGACACCATGGGAGCCTGAATCCTCATCATTTACTATTCCTTGACATCCATGTACGTAGACGGGCCATGATGACACCATGGAGCCTGAATCCTCATCATTTTTTTTTTCTTTGACATCCATGTACATACGTAGGCCAGCCATGATGACACCAATGGAGCCTGAATCCTCATCATTAATTACATACATGCCATCCATGTACGTAGACAGGCCATGACATCTGACACCATGGGAGCCTGAATCCTCATCATTTACTATTCCTTGACATCCATGTACGTAGACGGGCCATGATGACACCATGGGAGCCTGAATCCTCATCATTTTTTTTTCTTTGACATCCATGTACATACGTAGGCCAGCCATGATGACACCAATGGAGCCTGAATCCTCATCATTAATTACATACATAAATGCCAACCATGTACATACACGGGCAATGATGACACAATGGAGCCTGAATCCTCATCATTAATTACATAAATGCCAACCATGTACATACACGGGCAATGATGACACCATGGGAGCCTGAATCCTCATCATTTTTTTTTTCTTTGACATCCATGTACATACGTAGGCCAGCCATGATGACACCAATGGAGCCTGAATCCTCATCATTAATTACATACATGCCATCCATGTAGGTAGACAAGCCATGATGACACCATGGGAGCCTGAATCCTCATCATTAATTACATACATGCCATCCATGTACGTAGACAGGCCATGATGACACCATGGGAGCCTGAATCCTCATCATTTACTATTCCTTGACATCCATGTACGTAGGCCAGCCATGGAGACACCATGGGAGCCTGAATCCTCCTCATTAATTACATAAATGCCAACCATGTACGTAGACAAGCCATGATGACCCATGGGAGCCTGAATCCTCATCATTAATTACATAAATGCCATCCATGTACGTAGACGGGCCATGATGACACCATGGGAGCCTGAATCCTCATCATTTACTATTCCTTGACATCCATGTACGTAGGCCAGCCATGGAGACACCATGGGAGCCTGAATCCTCCTCATTAATTACATAAATGCCAACCATGTACGTAGACAAGCCATGATGACCCCATGGGAGCCTGAATCCTCATCATTAATTACATAAATGCCATCCATGTAAGTAGACGGGCCATGATGACACCATGGGAGCCTGAATCCTCCTCATTAATTACATAAATGCCAACCATGTACGTAGACAAGCCATGATGACACCATGAGTTAGCATATTGGTGATGCAATATGCTAAGCATATCATACTTGAAGTGGCCTTTCCAACGCCGTGCTAAACGCCTCATTTGGACAAGGAACTTGAGAGTTATCAAGTCCCGAAGTAATGCCGCCGGACGCTACAGCAGTACCAGGACTAAGGACACGTGAGGGACAGGGCACGTGGCAGTGTTGGGTGAACCATCACACGTTACGTGTCACAGGACCGACTGTCACTAGGAGGTACTGTGGTCAATATTGGTTGATGGTACCAAGAATGTCACAGGACTTCAGGACTGGCAGTCCTGCAGGCCTGGGATGGACGGGTACTTGTCATGACGGATAAATCCAGAGCGTTACTGTCATTCATGGAAGGACAGACGTCCTGGATTGATGCAACCAAGGAAATTGACAGTGGCGGACCTGCCAAGGCGTGCAAGGCCTGGCAGCAATGGTGAGACCTAGAAAGGCTCGGACACAGCAGTGGCCAAGCGTCTTTTCCCAACACCGTCCGTGGGTACTGCCGCCTCAGGCTAGTGACCACAGGGTAGTGAGGCAACTGTGGTAAAGGTTAAAAGCCGCTGGTTGAAACCATGGCTCCATTCATCACATCTTGGGAAGACCAGAAACTCACTGATCCGCGTTCATCTAAATCGTATTACAGTCTGGTCGACGGATATGTCGAATTCGGACTCTGAAGCTAGGACAAACACCTTTGCGCGTGCAGCAACGGTAGCGGCGTCCAGTCCAGTACCCGCAGGAGGGCACGAGGACTCGGAGGAAGTGCGCCGAAATATTCGTGCGGTGTCGGCGGGCGAGTACGTCCGAGGAGCAGCCGAGCAGCTGCTGAGATTTCGCGAGGACCTCGCGGAAATCATCAGAAGGCTGCCAGCGTCTTGGCGGGCTGGCCACACAAACGCATTCGCGTTTGAGCAGGTGGTCACTCTGCTTTTGCAGATAATTGCCATAAGCCTCGGGGGTGCCCGAGAGATAAACGACCTTGTCGCCAATCTCCGCCTTGGGGACGACTACACCGGCGTGCCAAACGTGGTGCAGGTCGCCCGGGACAGGCGGGAGGCCATCGTTCGTGGCAGTACGCAGGCGTTGGTGGCAGAGTGCCAGAATCTGGCGCACTCTGTCTTAGAGTTGACCAGAGGCGCTGCTGATCGTGTCTTCATTACTCTTAATCCCTTCTCCATCTACACTAGTCGGGATACTCCACATTCTCGCCGAGAGTTAAACCAGCTAAGTTTGACTGTCGACGTGGTTGGCGGTCGAGAGGTCTCAGCCGACGACGCCTTCTACGACTTCGTAGATCAGCCAGCAGGGGCGGTAGTACAGCCGGCCCAGAGGCGTCACGAGGGCGACGGCTCTCAGGAGGGCCGTGAGCAGGCGCAGCGGGACGAGCTTAATCGCTACCACATTGACGACAACGTTGGTTTAGGTGAGGCCATTTGCTGAGGTGGGGGCGTTCTCGCTGGATACGTGATTACGCGTATGGTTTGAGGCTTCCGGTGGTTATTAGGCCTGTGCCTACTCACGACGACCAGGGGCAGCCATTGAATCCGGTGGAGGGACCGTTCCACGAGCCAGCACCTGCACCGGTTGCAGGAGAAGCTTCGTCTGAAAACGAGGCTTGAGGGGGTGGAGGATAGGTGGAGAGTTTGCTGTTTTCTTGTTGCAAAGTTGGTCGCAGCCATTGTATATAATGCCTAGGAGGGCAAGCCGGGGTGCGGCGACATTCGAGGAGCAACGGGAGCGAACGGCAGAGGAGGACATCGCCAGAGAGGAAGGGGAGGCGATGGAGGAGAGGGGCGTGGAGGCGCCAGCTGGGCAACCTATCCCAGAGATGGACCCCAGAGCCGGGAGAACACACAAGCGGTGGCGTGATGGGCAAGCTGAGGCGGAGAAAGTCAAGCGTGCCAGGCGACCTACGGAGCAGTGGTGCTCACAACGCCTGGTGAGGAGGACGCCATCGTCACCCCAGGTGTGCGTGCTGCAAAGCAAGCTGCTGTTCACGATAGGGTGTCTGGTATGTTGCCCGAGCGTTTGGAGGCTAGGATTGACCCTCCCCAGGCACCACCAGTGCGTGTGGGGAGTGTGTTGCCTGGCACCCGTCCATTTTCTGATGCTGTGACAGTCATGAATGGGCAGAAAGCGCTCAACCCTCCCTGAAGCAAGACAACCTGGATAAATGGCTTGATGACATGAAGCTAGTCGTGGGCTCTGTCGCAGCAGGTGTGGATATTGTCAGGGTGTTTCACTCTTCCACCGCAAACAAGGGGTCGTCTGAAAGGGTCAATGACATGGCTAGGCATGCTCTGAAAGAGGGGCACACTTGGCTGCAGTTCCTGGATGACATCAAGGAGGAGTTTTCTGACAGGGTTCACAATCTCACCATGGAAAAGAAGAGAGAATTTGATGAGTTTGAGATCAAGGGTGAGGTGGCTGCTGAGCTGGCCAGGTTTGAGTTGATCGTGGAGGCAGGCAAGAAGCAGGGCTTCAGTGTGACAGTCAGGGCAGCAGCAGACCACTTCTTTGATAAGATGGGCTTGTCAGAGGAAGGTAGGGCTACTGCTAGGCAGCTCTGTGATCTCACTGATGGCACCTGGGGGGCTCTGAAGCGTGTGATACTAAACTTCAGGACCCGGGTCCCTACCTGCAAGGGTATCAGTTCTCAGGGAGGGTCAGCGTCTCAGGCTAGCCAGGGCAAGAACCGTACCCCATCTGGGACACGGTATGGTAGCAGGAGAAGGAAGCAGGCCCAGAAGGAGCAGAACCAGGGTGGTGGAGGAGGTCAGCAGGGGAACCAGAATCAGGGGAACCAGTCTGGCAACCGTAACAGCCATCAGCAGGGTAAGGGTGGTGGCCAGGGGCAGAATAACAATCAGGCCTCAGGCAACCAGAACAAGCAGGACAGCAAGGCCCCAGGGGGAGGGTCTGGCAAGAGCAAGTGTTTTGCTTGTGGCAAGGAAGGTCACTGGAAGAGGGATTGCCCAAACAAGAAGAAGGGGCAGTCTGATCAGAAGTGACTAGTGAAGCAGTCCCGTGTACATAGTGAGACACCCTGTGGGGACACAGCTTCACATGTAAATAAATCTGGGCAGGGTGCCACCTCTGATCAGCACCAGGGGTGTACTGATGTTCTCATTCCACAAGATTGCATGCATGCTGCAGCACAACAATCCCCTCAACTGTCAACAGGTGGAGGGTCCCCAGACAGGGTTGGCTCTGGGAGCCTAGATGCTCTGCTGGGAGGGTCTGCTGGGTCCTCTGGATCCAAGATGCAGAAGGTGGATGTTGCGTCCTCACACGCAGGGCCCGTCCAGGCGTCTTCCCAGGTGCGTAATCTGGCTAGGCAACTGAGCTACACGGATGCTGGACGCAGGCTGCACAATATCTTTGGTCACACAGCCATGGCTGAGATGTTTGGTTGGAAGATTGGAGATGAGCCACTGAGGGAAGCATGCAGGGCTGCAGCTGAGCAATGTGCTGTAAGGAGAATGCTGCCAAGAAGCCAAGGTCCCATGCTAGGGAGCCTGCCAGGGAGAAGGGGGACATCCAGGTAGACGTCCAGCATATCAGGGGCTTATACATTTTGGTGGCAGTGGACAGATTTAGCAGGTACAGGCTGCTCCAGATTCTGCCAGATATGAAGGGGAATACCCTGCTGCTGGGCTTGCAGACTCTCTTACCAGGCTTTGGGGTGTACAAGACAGTACAGGCTGATATTCAGTTTGAGTGCCTACTGTCACAGCAGGAGCAACTGCCATGCAAGCTGCTGGTCACGCCCAGGGAGAGCCATGGACAGCAAGGTGCTGTGGAGAGATCCATCAGGGAGGTCAAGACCGTAGTGCTGGCAGAACCTAAGGTGCCACTGGTAGCATCTGCTTTGGAGAGGGCAGTGTGGACCAGGCAGGTGGAAGAACAGTTGAACCTCAGAATAAACTACTATTATGACGGGGTGGCTGTCAATCCTGTAGCACTGCAGTTTGGATGCTAGCCCAGGAAGTGGTCCAGGCTTGAGGAAAGCAGACAGGGTGTTTGCTCAGTTGAGACGCAAGGATAGGGGCTGGAATGTGCTGAGGCCTCAGGTGGGGCTGAAGGTCAGAATGTGGAAGGAGCCATCAATGCAGGGCAAGAGGGGCAAGTGGCAGAACGGGGTGGTGACCTGTGTGGAAGATGCCAATCGTTCCTGCCTTGTGGCCTTGGAGAGTAATCCCAGGCATGTTTACAGGTTGAGCTGGGCCAACGTCAAGGAACGCAAGCCACATGCAATCTGGCCTGCAGACGGGCCTGGACCCCAGTGTTGGCTGGAGGGCCAGGTTAAGGACCAGGTAGTTGATGTGCCTGTCACTGACGTGGGAGGTGGCTATCCCTCTGATGATGATGAGGTGCAGGAGGCAACTGCATCACCTGTGGTGGAGCCAACGGGGGCTGGGCCTGCACCAGGGTCCAAGAGGCCACTCATGGCAGACATTGTCCGGTCGCTCATGTTCAACAAGCACAAGGATCCCAAGGTATCTAAGTTGACTGAATGGGGTTCTTGCTGGGCTGCTACCCTAGAAGTGGATACTAACTCAGAGGTGTCTATCATCAGGGTGGAGGATGCTCAGGGCCTGAAGGTGAATAAGGCTGGCTGCAGGGCAGTGAGTGACTTTACGGGCACTGTAACAATGAAGATCCTAGGGGAAGTGACTGTGCCTATCCTGGGTGTCCCCACTGCGTTCTGTGTGGTGGAAGGGTACCAGGGGCCTGCCATTTTGGGCCAGAATTTCTTGTGCATGCCAGGAGTGACTCTGTCAGCAGATGAGCTTGCACTAGAAGGTCATGGCAGTTTGCCCCTCCAGAGATATCACTACTCCAAGGGTCTAGCTGTGGCAGTCAAGGCTGTGAAGGGGCAGCAGAGTGTGGGGCCTGAAGGCAAGGAGCCCATTGCTGAGGACTTGTTGATCATCCCAACCACCCTAGATCCACGGGACTTGGGGGTGCACAAGTACCAGATTGCTGGTCACAGTCCTATTTCCTGGCACCAGTTGGTAGAGTTGATGCAAAGCCCCAAGATGGCTAAGGCATGGATTCTAGGGTTTGTCTCCAGTGGGCATGACTGGATAGTGTCTAACTGTGCTGAGCCTGTGGATGAGTTGCCCAGGGAGCATCAGTTGCTAAGGCTCTTGTTTGTGCTCAAGCTGAAGGAGATAGACGGTGTGCAGGTGCCACATGTGAGGCCAGTTGTGACTGAGTACCATGGCACGGGGGAGCTGACAGATGAGGAGTTGTATACGCCTGGGATGCTGCATGATACCTGGAGGATTGTTCTGTGTATATATCTGTCTTTCCTGGTCAAGGGCATTGCGTACAGCTCTGTGCTGATTGATTTCAAGAGGGCTTTTCTTAAGGTGATGTGGAGCAGGCCAAGGAGACGTGGCGTGATATCCCTCCCTTCTTTGTAACAGTGCCCAAGGTGTGGAGAGCAGAGATCAAGTCAAAATATCTCAGAATACTCAAGGGTTTGGAGGGTCTCAGGTCCAGCCCTATCATCTGGAGAAAGAGCCTGGAAAAGTTTCTGAAAACTCACTGTGGCTTTACTGTGTCTCCAGTTGATCCTTGCTTGTTCCAGAGTACTCATGAAGGGTTGCCTGTGTTTGCATCTCTGCATGGAGATGACCTGCACCTTTAGGGCCTCCTGAGTGGGTGGATTCAGTACTGTCCAAGATCCAGAAGAGGTTTGAGTTAGGAAAGGTCCAGCACATGAAGCAGGATGAGCCCATGGTGTTTTGTGGAATGCAGGCCACGCTGATCAAGAGGGCAGGTACTTGGTTTATCAAGATGGAGGGTGGCAACAACTATCCTCAGCAGATCATTGATGCCCTCCAGCAGCCCATTACCCAGGCCAGGTGTGCCACAATCAGGGGAATGTTGGCTTGGCTAGCTAGCATTTGTGCCCCAGATTTGTTGGTGCTGAGTAGGCTCACAGATGCTCAGCTGGTTGAGGTAGGGGCAGAGCAGGTGGTTGAGTCTGTCAGGAGCTCACCTCCACTCATACTGGCAGCTGTGGACTTGTACAAACCACTCAACATGGTGCTTTTTGTGGACAGTTCCATGGACAGCAGGAAGGTGACGGATGTCAGGGGTAGGGCAGCAGCACTCATTACACTACAACAGGAGCACACTTCTCTGGTCAGCTGGTACAGTAGGTTACAGAACAGGGTGACGCCCAGCAGTGACATTGCTGAGTGCAGGGCAATATGTGAGGGGCTACACACTGCTCTTTACCTCAGGGAGTTATTCTACCAGCTCTGTCAGGTAGCTTCCTGTAGCTTGCAGCTGCACACACTGGTCAAGACAGACAGCATGGGCATGGTGCAGTTTGTGCACAGACAGCTCGCCAGGAGCAGGGATCTGGATTATTTGTTGCTGAAGGAGATGTCTTACCTTGCTCATCTTGAACATGTGCCTGGTGTTGACAACCCAGCAGACGCCCTCACCAAGCTGGAGAGCAAGGCTGAGCTGCAATACCCTGTGCTCAAAGGGCTCATGTACCCCTTTTCTGGTGGGACTTGAAGTCCAGCCTTTGCCAGTTGGTGGCTGACCAGTGCTGTTGTCCCCAGGGGGGAGGGCAACAGGTAGCCTACCTGTCACCAAGCAGGTAGAAGGCTCAACAGGAGCAAGCTCTTCCTGTAAAGGATTAGCACAGTGGGATGCCTTTGGCCTCGGGCAGTTAGGCCATGACAGGGCAGGCCATGTTGAGAGTTCTTCCAGGTTGTTTGTATATATCTCTCTTGTTTAGTTTTCTTTAGCTGTGAATAAGTGACAACCTTGGATATTATGGTGTTGTAACCTGACAGTTGGGCCTTGCTGGTGCAGGCTGGTCCACTGGGAACACTCAACATTGGTTTTGGTGGATATTCTATAATAAACATAATCATGTTGTATGCCAATCTCTCTTGTTGTCTGTCATGTGACCAGGTTAAGTTTAACCTGGGGTTCTGGGGTAGGGTTCGATTCCCTAGTTGAGCCACAGCCTGGTATGTATGACTCCTGGGCTTTAACACCCAGTGATGACATGGGCTCCCCATCAAGCAGTGGCACAGTGGTGTTGAAGTGGTTTCCATTGGTGAACATTTGGATGGATGATGCCTGGAACGCTCGGGGCGGGCGCCATGAAACGGGCGCCAGTGATAACTGGGAAGACCAGGAACTCACTGTAATACGTTTCCTGTAGTCAGGGCCTCTCATTCAGATATCCAGGATATGTTGCCTAAGGAATATTCAATATCCTCCTTTAAGCCCAAGCCAAGGTACAGTTGCAAAAGAAAGGGTTGGGGATGACCTGCAGGTCAAGTTAATGATCAGATGGCAGGGTTGAACCATAGATCCCTAAGAAGGATACCATTAAGGTGGCAAAAGGGGTGCTCATGAGGCTTATTATAAGTCCAGGGTAACCAGGTGTCCATTTCACAAGGCAGCAAGGAATGGGTTGGTCATGGTGTGAAGCTTGCAGCTCCAAAACAAGAAAGGGTTGGAGTTAGCATATTGGTGATGCAATATGCTAAGCATATCATACTTGAAGTGGCCTTTCCAACGCCGTGCTAAACGCCTCATTTGGACAAGGAACTTGAGAGTTATCAAGTCCCGAAGTAATGCCGCCGGACGCTACAGCAGTACCAGGACTAAGGACACGTGAGGGACAGGGCACGTGGCAGTGTTGGGTGAACCATCACACGTTACGTGTCACAGGACCGACTGTCACTAGGAGGTACTGTGGTCAATATTGGTTGATGGTACCAAGAATGTCACAGGACTTCAGGACTGGCAGTCCTGCAGGCCTGGGATGGACGGGTACTTGTCATGACGGATAAATCCAGAGCGTTACTGTCATTCATGGAAGGACAGACGTCCTGGATTGATGCAACCAAGGAAATTGACAGTGGCGGACCTGCCAAGGCGTGCAAGGCCTGGCAGCAATGGTGAGACCTAGAAAGGCTCGGACACAGCAGTGGCCAAGCGTCTTTTCCCAACACCGTCCGTGGGTACTGCCGCCTCAGGCTAGTGACCACAGGGTAGTGAGGCAACTGTGGTAAAGGTTAAAAGCCGCTGGTTGAAACCATGGCTCCATTCATCACATCTTGGGAAGACCAGAAACTCACTGATCCGCGTTCATCTAAATCCATGGGAGCCTGAATCCTCATCATTAATTACATAAATGCCATCCATGTACGTAGACGGGCCATGATGACACCATGGGAGCCTGAATCCTCATCATTAATTACATAAATGCCATTCATGTACGTAGGCCAGCCATGGAGACACCATGGGAGCCTGAATCCTCATCATTAATTACATACATGCCAACAATGTAGGTAGACAAGCCATGATGACACCATGGGAGCCTGAATCCTCATCATTTATTTTATGAGACATCCATGTACGTAGGCCAGCCATGATGACACCATGGGAGCCTGAATCCTCATCATTTCTTTTTCTTTGACATCCATGTACGTAGGCCAGCCATGATGACACCATGGGAGCCTGAATCCTCCTCATTAATTACATACATGCCATCCATGTACGTACACGGGCCATGATGACACCATGGGAGCCTGAATCCTCATCATTTACTATTCCTTGACATCCATGTACGTAGGCCAGCCATGGAGACACCATGGGAGCCTGAATCCTCATCATTAATTACATAAATGCCAACCATGTACGTAGACAAGCCATGATGACACCATGGGAGCCTGAATCCTCCTCATTAATTACATAAATGCCAACCATGTACGTAGACAAGCCATGATGACACCATGGGAGCCTGAATCCTCATCATTAATTACATACATGCCATCCATGTACGTAGACAGGCCATGATGACACCATGGGAGCCTGAATCCTCATCATTTACTATTCCTTGACATCCATGTACGTAGGCCAGCCATGGAGACACCATGGGAGCCTGAATCCTCCTCATTAATTACATAAATGCCAACCCTGTACGTAGACAAGCCATGATGACCCCATGGGAGCCTGAATCCTCATCATTAATTACATAAATGCCATCCATGTACGTAGACGGGCCATGATGACACCATGGGAGCCTGAATCCTTATCATTTACTATTCCTTGACATCCATGTACGTAGGCCAGCCATGGAGACACCATGGGAGCCTGAATCCTCCTCATTAATTACATAAATGCCAACCATGTACGTAGACAAGCCATGATGACCCCATGGGAGCCTGAATCCTCATCATTAATTACATAAATGCCATCCATGTAAGTAGACGGGCCATGATGACACCATGGGAGCCTGAATCCTCCTCATTAATTACATAAATGCCAACCATGTACGTAGACAAGCCATGATGACACCATGGGAGCCTGAATCCTCATCATTAATTACATAAATGCCATCCATGTACGTAGACGGGCCATGATGACACCATGGGAGCCTGAATCCTCATCATTTACTATTCCTTGACATCCATGTACGTAGGCCAGCCATGGAGACACCATGGGAGCCTGAATCCTCCTCATTAATTACATAAATGCCAACCATGTACGTAGACAAGCCATGATGACCCCATGGGAGCCTGAATCCTCATCATTAATTACATAAATGCCATCCATGTAAGTAGACGGGCCATGATGACACCATGGGAGCCTGAATCCTCCTCATTAATTACATAAATGCCAACCATGTACGTAGACAAGCCATGATGACACCATGGGAGCCTGAATCCTCATCATTTACTATTCCTTGACATCCATGTACGTAGGCCAGCCATGATGACACCAATGGAGCCTGAATCCTCCTCGTTAATTACATAAATGCCAACCATGTACGTAGACAAGCCATGATGACCCCATGGGAGCCTGAATCCTCATCATTTACTATTCCTTGACATCCATGTACGTAGACGGGCCATGATGACACCATGGGAGCCTGAATCCTCATCATTTACTATTCCTTGACATCCATGTACGTAGGCCAGCCATGATGACACCAATGGAGCCTGAATCCTCTTCATTTTCTTAATGAGAGGATTCAGGTTACATAAATGCCAACCATGTAGGTAGACAAGCCATGATGACACCATGGGAGCCTGAATCCTCATCATTTACTATTCCTTGACATCCATGTACGTAGGCCAGCCATGGAGACACCATGGGAGCCTGAATCCTCCTCATTAATTACATAAATGCCAACCATGTACGTAGACAAGCCATGATGACCCCATGGGAGCCTGAATCCTCATCATTAATTACATAAATGCCATCCATGTAAGTAGACGGGCCATGATGACACCATGGGAGCCTGAATCCTCCTCATTAATTACATAAATGCCAACCATGTACGTAGACAAGCCATGATGACACCATGGGAGCCTGAATCCTCATCATTAATTACATAAATGCCATCCATGTACGTAGACGGGCCATGATGACACCATGGGAGCCTGAATCCTCATCATTTACTATTCCTTGACATCCATGTACGTAGGCCAGCCATGGAGACACCATGGGAGCCTGAATCCTCCTCATTAATTACATAAATGCCAACCATGTACGTAGACAAGCCATGATGACCCCATGGGAGCCTGAATCCTCATCATTAATTACATAAATGCCATCCATGTAAGTAGACGGGCCATGATGACACCATGGGAGCCTGAATCCTCCTCATTAATTACATAAATGCCAACCATGTACGTAGACAAGCCATGATGACACCATGGGAGCCTGAATCCTCATCATTTACTATTCCTTGACATCCATGTACGTAGGCCAGCCATGATGACACCAATGGAGCCTGAATCCTCCTCGTTAATTACATAAATGCCAACCATGTACGTAGACAAGCCATGATGACCCCATGGGAGCCTGAATCCTCATCATTTACTATTCCTTGACATCCATGTACGTAGACGGGCCATGATGACACCATGGGAGCCTGAATCCTCATCATTTACTATTCCTTGACATCCATGTACGTAGGCCAGCCATGATGACACCAATGGAGCCTGAATCCTCTTCATTTTCTTAATGAGAGGATTCAGGTTACATAAATGCCAACCATGTAGGTAGACAAGCCATGATGACACCATGGGAGCCTGAATCCTCATCATTAAATACATAAATGCCATCCATGTACGTAGGCCAGCCATGGAGACACCATGGGAGCCTGAATCCTCCTCATTAATTACATAAATGCCAACCATGTACGTAGACAAGCCATGATGACACCATGGGAGCCTGAATCCTCATCATTTACTATTCCTTGACATCCATGTACGTAGGCCAGCCATGATGACACCAATGGAGCCTGAATCCTCCTCGTTAATTACATAAATGCCAACCATGTACGTAGACAAGCCATGATGACCCATGGGAGCCTGAATCCTCATCATTTACTATTCCTTGACATCCATGTACGTAGACGGGCCATGATGACACCATGGGAGCCTGAATCCTCTTCATTAATTACATAAATGCCAACCATGTACGTAGACGGGCCATGATGACACCATGGGAGCCTGAATCCTCATCATTTTTTTTATGAAACATCCATGTACGTAGGCCAGCCATGATGACACCATGGGAGCCTGAATCCTCATCATTTTTTTTTTCTTTGACATCCATGTACGTAGACGGGCCATGATGACACCATGGGAGCCTGAATCCTCATCATTAATTACATACATGCCATCCATGTACGTACACGGGCCATGATGACACCATGGGAGCCTGAATCCTTATCATTTACTATTCCTTGACATCCATGTACGTAGGCCAGCCATGGAGACACCATGGGAGCCTGAATCCTCCTCATTAATTACATAAATGCCAACCATGTACGTAGACAAGCCATGATGACCCATGGGAGCCTGAATCCTCATCATTAATTACATAAATGCCATCCATGTAAGTAGACGGGCCATGATGACACCATGGGAGCCTGAATCCTCCTCATTAATTACATAAATGCCAACCATGTACGTAGACAAGCCATGATGACACCATGGGAGCCTGAATCCTCATCATTAATTACATAAATGCCATCCATGTACGTAGACGGGCCATGATGACACCATGGGAGCCTGAATCCTCATCATTTACTATTCCTTGACATCCATGTACGTAGGCCAGCCATGGAGACACCATGGGAGCCTGAATCCTCCTCATTAATTACATAAATGCCAACCATGTACGTAGACAAGCCATGATGACCCCATGGGAGCCTGAATCCTCATCATTAATTACATAAATGCCATCCATGTAAGTAGACGGGCCATGATGACACCATGGGAGCCTGAATCCTCCTCATTAATTACATAAATGCCAACCATGTACGTAGACAAGCCATGATGACACCATGGGAGCCTGAATCCTCATCATTTACTATTCCTTGACATCCATGTACGTAGGCCAGCCATGATGACACCAATGGAGCCTGAATCCTCCTCGTTAATTACATAAATGCCAACCATGTACGTAGACAAGCCATGATGACCCCATGGGAGCCTGAATCCTCATCATTTACTATTCCTTGACATCCATGTACGTAGACGGGCCATGATGACACCATGGGAGCCTGAATCCTCATCATTTACTATTCCTTGACATCCATGTACGTAGGCCAGCCATGATGACACCAATGGAGCCTGAATCCTCTTCATTTTCTTAATGAGAGGATTCAGGTTACATAAATGCCAACCATGTAGGTAGACAAGCCATGATGACACCATGGGAGCCTGAATCCTCATCATTTACTATTCCTTGACATCCATGTACGTAGGCCAGCCATGGAGACACCATGGGAGCCTGAATCCTCCTCATTAATTACATAAATGCCAACCATGTACGTAGACAAGCCATGATGACCCCATGGGAGCCTGAATCCTCATCATTAATTACATAAATGCCATCCATGTACGTAGACGGGCCATGATGACACCATGGGAGCCTGAATCCTCATCATTAATTACATAAATGCCATTCATGTACGTAGGCCAGCCATGGAGACACCATGGGAGCCTGAATCCTCATCATTTACTATTCCTTGACATCCATGTACGTAGACGGGCCATGATGACACCATGGGAGCCTGAATCCTCTTCATTAATTACATAAATGCCAACCATGTACGTAGACGGGCCATGATGACACCATGGGAGCCTGAATCCTCATCATTTTTTTTATGAAACATCCATGTACGTAGGCCAGCCATGATGACACCATGGGAGCCTGAATCCTCATCATTTTTTTTTCTTTGACATCCATGTACGTAGACGGGCCATGATGACACCATGGGAGCCTGAATCCTCATCATTAATTACATACATGCCATCCATGTACGTACACGGGCCATGATGACACCATGGGAGCCTGAATCCTCATCATTTACTATTCCTTGACATCCATGTACGTAGGCCAGCCATGGAGACACCATGGGAGCCTGAATCCTCCTCATTAATTACATAAATGCCAACCATGTACGTAGACAAGCCATGATGACCCCATGGGAGCCTGAATCCTCATCATTAATTACATACATGCCATCCATGTACGTACACGGGCCATGATGACACCATGGGAGCCTGAATCCTCATCATTTACTATTCCTTGACATCCATGTACGTAGGTGCCAGCCATGGAGACACCATGGGAGCCTGAATCCTCCTCGTTAATTACATAAATGCCAACCATGTACGTAGACAAGCCATGATGACACCATGGGAGCCTGAATCCTCATCATTTACTATTCCTTGACATCCATGTACGTAGACGGGCCATGATGACACCATTGGAGCCTGAATCCTCATCATTAATTACATATATGCCAACCATGTACGTAGACGGGCATTGATGACACCATGGGAGCCTAAATCCCTCCTCATTAATTACATACATGCCATCCATGTACGTAGACAGGCCATGATGACACCATGGGAGCCTGAATCCTCATCATTTACTATTCCTTGACATCCATGTACGTAGGCCAGCCATGGAGACACCATGGGAGCCTGAATCCTCCTCATTAATTACATAAATGCCAACCATGTACGTAGACAAGCCATGATGACCCCATGGGAGCCTGAATCCTCATCATTAATTACATAAATGCCATCCATGTACGTAGACGGGCCATGATGACACCATGGGAGCCTGAATCCTCATCATTAATTACATAAATGCCATTCATGTACGTAGGCCAGCCATGGAGACACCATGGGAGCCTGAATCCTCATCATTAAATACATAAATGCCATCCATGTAATTAATGATGAGGATTCAGGCTCCCATGGTGTCATCATGGCCCGTCTACGTACATGGATGTCAAGGAATAGTAAATGATGAGGATTCAGGCTCCCATGGTGTCATCATGGCTTGTCTACGTACATGGTTGGCATTTATGTAATTAACGAGGAGGATTCAGGCTCCCATGGTGTCTCCATGGCTGGCCTACGTACATGGATGTCAAGGAATAGTAAATGATGAGGATTCAGGCTCCCATGGTGTCATCATGGCCCGTCTACGTACATGGATGGCATGTATGTAATTAATGATGAGGATTCAGGCTCCCATGGTGTCATCATGGCCCGTCTACGTACATGGATGGCAAAGAAAAAAAAATGATGAGGATTCAGGCTCCCATGGTGTCATCATGGCCCGTCTACGTACATGGTTGGCATTTATGTAATTAATGATGAGGATTCAGGCTCCCATGGTGTCATCATCGCCTGTGTACGTACATGGATGGCATTTATGTAATTAATGATGAGGATTCAGGCTCCCATGGTGTCATCATGGCTTGTCTACGTACATGGTTGGCATTTATGTAATTAATGAGGAGGATTCAGGCTCCCATGGTGTCTCCATGGCTGGCCTACGTATATGGTTGGCATTTATGTAATTCATGAGGAGGATTTAGGCTCCCATGGTGTCATCATGGCTGGCCTACGTACATGGATGGCATGTACTTTTTTAATGATGAGGATTCAGGCTCCCATGGTGTCATCATTGCCCGTCTACGTACATGAATGGCATTTATGTAATTAATGATGAGGATTCAGGCTCCCATGGTGTCATCATGGCCCGTCTACGTACATGGATGGCATTTATGTAATTAATGATGAGGATTCAGGCTCCCATGGGGTCATCATGGCTTGTCTACGTACCTGGTTGGCATTTATGTAATTAATGAGGAGGATTCAGGCTCCCATGGTGTCATCATGGCTGGCCTACGTACATGGATGTCAAAGAAAAAAAAATGATGAGGATTCAGGCTCCCATGGTGTCATCATGGCTGGCCTACGTATGTACATGGATGTCTCATTAAAAAAAATGATGAGGATTCAGGCTCCCATGGTGTCATCATGGCCCGTCTACCTACATTGTTGGCATGTATGTAATTAATGATGAGGATTCAGGCTCCCATGGTGTCATCATGGCCCGTCTACGTATATGGATGTCAAAGAAAAAAAAATGACGAGGATTCAGGCTCCCATGGTGTCATCATGGCTGGCCTACGTACATGGATGTCTCATAAAAAAAATGATGAGGATTCAGGCTCCCATGGTGTCATCATGGCCCGTCTACGTACATGGTTGGCATTTATGTAATTAATGATGAGGATTCAGGCTCCCATGGTGTCATCATGGCCTGTCTACGTACATGGATGGCATGTATGTATTTAATGATGAGGATTCAGGCTCCCATGGTGTCATCATGGCTGGCCTACGTACATGGATGTCTCAGAAAAAAAATGTGGAGGATTCAGGCTCCCATGGTGTCATCATGGCTGGCCTACGTACATGGATGTCTCATAAAATAAATGATGAGGATTCAGGCTCCCGTGGTGTCATTATGGCCCGTCTACGTGTTGTTGGCATGTATGAAATTAATGATGAGGATTCAGGCTCCCATAGTGTCATCATGGCTGGCCTACGTACATGGTTGGCATTTATGTATTTAATGATGAGGATTCAGGCTCCCATGGTGTCATCATGGCTTGTCTATGTACATGGTTGGCATTTATGTAATTAATGATGAGGATTCAGGCTCCATTGGTGTCATCATGGCCCGTCTACGTACATGGGTGGCATTTATGTATTTAATGATGAGGATTTAGGCTCCCATGGGGTCATCATGGCTTGTCTACGTACATGGAGTCATATTGATTCATGGAACAATGAGATACCATTCTTAATTGAAAATTGTTCTTGATACTTTCACATGCATGCCCGGAATCGTGAATTTGTGCGGGTTTCCATGATGACAATCCTCATTGAATTCTTGAGCACACAATATTGAGCAATTTAGGGGCACTTCGGCAATGTTGACCATTTTCATTCATGATCAATAAAATTAACATTTAATGCAATAAATACATATTCCACTCATTTTAATAAACCATGCAAAAACTTTACAAGCACGCTCAAGCTAGGGGTGGGCTGGCATGCACGCGTGGGTGTGGGGGTGGGCTGGCATGCATGCGTGGGTGTGGGGGTGGGCTGGCATGCACGCGTGGGTGTGGGGGTGGGCTGGCATGCATGCGTGGGTGTGGGGTTGGGCTAGCCTGCATGCGTGGGTGTGTGGGGGGGCTGGCATGCATGCGTGGGTGTGTGTGGGGGGCTAGCATGCATGCGTAAGTGTGGGGGGGGCTGGCATGCATGCGTGGGTGTGGGGGGGGGCTGGCATGCATGCGTGGGTGTGTGTGGGGGGCTAGCATGCATGCGTAAGTGTGGGGGGGGGCTGGCATGCATGCGTGGGTGTGTATGGGGGCTGGCATGCATGCGTGGGTGTGTGTGGGGGGCTAGCATGCATGCGTGGGTGTGTGGGGGGGCTGTCATGCATGCGTGGGTGTGTGTGGGGGCTGGCATCCATGCGTGGGTGTGTGGGGGGGCTAGCATGCATGCGTGGGTGTGGGGGTGGGCTAGCATGCATGCGTGGGTGTGGGGGGGGGCGGTCATGCATGCGTGGGTGTGTGGGGGGGCTGGCATGCATGCGTGGGTGTGTGGGGGGCTAGCATGCATGCGTGGGTGTGGGGGTGGGCTAGCATGCATGCGTGGGTGTGAGTGTGGGCTAGCATGCATGCGTGGGTGTGGGGGGGGGCTAGCATGCATGCGTGGGTGTGGGGGGGCCGGGGCCGGGGCTAGCATGCATGCGTGGGTGTGGGGGTGGGCTAGCATGCATGCGTGGGTGTGGGGGGGGCTAGCACGCCCCACCCCTCCATCGGCACAGCCAGCCTTGTGAGTCTACCCTTAACAACAAGGCTGGTAGGACGACACGCCTGAGCAGCATATGTCATGCCTATCTCAGGCTAATAATGTGTGATTTTGTGCCAACAACCAAGTTGTTCCACCCAACAACACATTATAAACCCTCTTCCAAAATGCCCAACAAGCCGGACACGTGGAGGACCACACACGCAGTATATAAAGAGAAAATAAGCTGACTTTTTATCCAGCCAACCTGTGGCTAGCTGCTCTGGTTAGCATGACAAATGCTAACATTTACTCAGTGGGAAAGGTGAAGAGACCATTGGAACAGCCTACCTGACGCATGTGCCACCAAAGCATTGTGTCCCGCAAAATGCACACTGCCTCCTTTCTAACAAGCACGAGCCGCTCTCTTTAGGAGACAGGTGCCAGCTCGTCAGTGTCTGGGGAAAATGATGCCGCTGCTTAGGAAGACCGCGTGAATTTCCTCGAACACAACTGTCTATAAAGCAAAAGAAATTTCAGAGAAGCATGGAAATAAAAGCATTACACCTTCCCGACAGGTTGTGGGCCACGCGCTGCAGCAAGCCAGCCACGTCACAGACGAACTTGCTTAAAAACATCCAGGAATCCAGCGATGCAGCGCCAGGACCCGCAACTTCATGGCTGCATCTGGCCGGAAAGAAGGCAAAAAGCTTACGCTCAACGAGGTAAGAAAGCAGGAAAGCGCTATCTTAGGACGTTTAATACAAGAACGTACCATAACGGGCATTTATTCGTGCCCAGGCGCACAAGAAAGGCCACCCTTTCATGGAGAGGTCGGGCGCGCATGGCGCAGGCCTAATGTTATCTTACCGCAAAATGACGGGAAAGGTAAAGATAGCAGCGGGAATTTTTACGGCTTTAGAAACATCATTAAACTAGCTTCCATTAGGACCATCAAAACTGGCAACAATCGACAATCACACCTGCAGGCATCAATTATACTTTATTCATCCCGACAGAAATTCAGGCCGGACCCCCCTGCCGATGGTAAAGAAAAAGAGCCCGCGACATTATAGATCGCAACTATCCCACCATAAATTAGAATCAGTAACTAATTTTCTCCAAGAATCGAGCATTTTTTCTGCTTTCCGCGAGCCAGATTTGTCACGTTTCGTCTAAAAGCAGTCGCCATGGCCACTTCCGCAAGGGGTGCGCGCACCGTGCACCCACTTTTCACGGTACGGAGGGTACCGCGGAATTTTTTTGGCGCGGAAAATATTCGCCGCCAAAAATTAACCATGCATGCATGCCCGTCGTCTCCAAACATTGCATTACATGCACGTGACGGCGTGTTCCCTCGGTCATGGTGCGCGGCGGTGCCAGCTGGACTGATGTCATGCCCTCCACGTAGGCTCGTTCTACATTTCAGAACTGATCCATGGCGCATAATTAGAATTTTGGAAGGTAGAATCAGGTTCTGAAGGTTCTACATAGTAGCCTAGTAAGGGTACACTAACATGTAGCCCAGTAGTTACTAATCCTGCGATCATGACGGAATATACATGTAGTGATACTAATCGATACATGTAGTACACATGGTTGGCGCACAGAATGTTGTACAACCTGCCCTACATGTCGGAAAAACGCACACTCTGACAAACGTGATTGGAATATATTGTACAACATCATCACTAACGCTACATCCGGAACTGTTCTAGTGAATAGCATTACAATGTACTCCCCCGGCAGGTGTGGGTGCCCGAGTACTTGGAGTCTGAACACGCAGTGTCGACTCCTATTGGTGCAAAGGCATTTTTGTCGTCTCTTCATTTTTTTTCTCCGTTACCACTATATATTGTACAATAGCATGTAGGATGGTACATCCAGAACTGTTCGAGCGAATAGCAGGGGGATCTACACCCCCGGTGGGGATCTACACCCTACTCCAATACCTGGATGAGACCGGCAGTCGCCGTGTCGAATCCTTTTTGCGGCATGTCAGTTTTCAGGGTTCTTTTTTTTTTGTTTTTTTCCCTTTTTTTTTTTTTCTCCATTTTTACAAATCAGATTTTTCAGAACAGTGCATACGGCTAAGCTTTCATTTCGCAAGACAATTCTTACGGCACCTTCCAAAGTCCCTGGTGTGTGTCAGTGCAGCGTCGACATGGCATGCGTGGAGGATATTTGCGTACGTACGACGAATCATCTGAAACGACTGGTCCAACCTGAAAAATTTTGAATTTTTGCCGTGTCCAGTAACGGTCCTAGGTTGCACCCGCGGGCCGTTCCGGCAGCTGTACAGAATAGATCAGAAAGATACGCCGCGGAATGACGCCAGTGCCCGGCAAATGTGAGTCGGGAACTGAACAGTCACTACAAACGTCGAAAATCTATTGCTCCACCCCCCAAAAAAAGCGTTCCGGAACTGTTCGAAGCGAATAGCACTGACAGGATTCGAACCTGCGTCCAGAGTGAGGTTGCGGAGTGAGGGAGGCCAGCCATCATGGTCCGCACACAAATCTGGCTCGGGTCCGATCCCTGTCAGTGCTCTTCGCTTCGAACAGGTCCGGAACGCTTTTTTGTGGGGTTGGAGCAATAAATACTCGACATTTGCAGTGACTGTTCAGTTCCGGGCTCACAAATGATTTGCCGGGCACAGGCGTCGTTGCGCGGCGTATCTTTGTGATCTTTTCTGTACAGCTGTCGGAACGGCCCGCGGGTGCAACCTAGGACCGTTACTGGACACGGAAAAAATTTAAAATTTTTCAGGTTGGACCAGTCGTTTCACATGATTCGTCGTACGTACGCAAATATCCTCCACGCATGCCATGTCGACGCTGCACTGACACACACCAGGGACTTTGGAAGGTGCGCACCCTGCCCGCCCAGGTAATTGATGCGGTGTTTTGCAGGCGCGCACCGCCGGATGCGCCCACCACGCCCGCCACCGCACGTCCAGTGACCGACTGTGGTCCACGTTCTTTTTCGCCTGCGGGTGCAGCCCCCATAATGCGTACGAGCAGCTTCACGGCTTTCTTCTTTGGAAATCAAGAACAACGGGCCTGACAACAACAACAACGACAGCAGCATCAGCAACAAGAGTGAGTTGCGGGATTTTACGTACGTGGTTTTCCTAATTTTTTTTCACCTGGCATGTTGAGTATTCATCCCATTTTGCGTCATGACGGCTTCCTGAACGACGACTCTCTCTCCCTCTCCCTCTCCCCCCCTCTCCCTCTTATTTTTCACCAGGTTTTTCATGCCGATTTTAAATCCCTTTTGCGTCATGCTCTTGTAGCGTGATGTCGTCAATTGTCACTCACAACAATACTATCATTGTGGTTCGTTCTTTTTCGCCTGCGGGTGCAGGTCACGAGCGTTGCGTACGAGCAGCTTCACGGCTTTCTTCTTTGGAAATCAAGAACAACGGGCCTGACAACAAGAACAACGACAGCAGCATCAGCAACAACAAGAGTGAGTTGCGGGATTTTATGTACGTTGTTTTTCTCATGTTTTTTCACCTGTCATGTTGAGTATTCATCCCATTTTGCGTCATGCCGGCTTCCTGAACGACGACTCTCTCTCCCTCTCCCTCTCCCCCCCTCTCCCTCTTATTTTTCACCAGGTTTTTCATGCCGATTTTTAATCCCTTTTGCGTCATGCTCCTTGTAGCGTGATGTCGTCAATTGTCACTCACAACCATGCTATCATTGTGGTTCGTTCTTTTTCGCCTGCGGGTGCAGGTCACGAGCGTTGCGTGCGGTGCGTCATCAATCCAAGAACAAAACACGATGTGGCTAAACCCTCCCTCTCCCTCTCCCTCTCCCTCTCCCTCTCCCTCTCCCTCTCCCTCTCCTCTCCCTCTCCCTCTCCCTCTCCTCTCCTCTCCCTCTCCTCTCCCTCTCCCTCTCCCTCTCCCTCTCCCTCTCCCTCTCCCTCTCCCTCTCCCTCTCCTCTCCTCTCCCTCTCCCTCTCCCTCTCCCTCTCCCTCTCCCTCTCCCTCTCCCTCTCCCTCTCCCTCTCCTCTCCCTCTCCCTCTCCCTCTCCCTCTCCCTCTCCCTCTCCCTCTCCCTCTCCTCTCCCTCTCCCTCTCCCTCTCCCTCTCCCTCCCTCCCTCTCCCTCTCCTCTCCCTCTCCCTCTCCCTCTCCTCTCTCCCTCTCCCTCTCCCTCTCCCTCTCCCTCTCCTCTCCCTCTCCCTCTCCCTCCCCTCTCCCTCTCCCTCTCCCTCTCCTCCCTTTCCCTCCCTCCCTCCCTCCTCCCTCCCTCCCTCCCTCCCTCCCTCCCTCCCTCCCTCCCTCCCTCCCTCCTCCCTCCCTCCCTCCCTCCCTCTCTCTCTCTCTCTCTCCTCTCTCTCCTCTCTCTCCTCTCTCTCTCTCCCTCCTCTCTCTCTCTCTCTCTCTCCTCTCTCCTCTCTCTCTCTCTCTCTCCCTCTCCTCTCCCTCTCCCTCTCTCCCTCTCCCTCTCCTCTCCCTCTCCCTCTCCCTCTCCCTCTCCCTCTCCTCTCCTCCCTCTCCCTCTCCCTCTCCCTCTCCCTCTCCCTCTCCCTCTCCCTCTCCCTCTCCCTCTCCCTCTCCCTCTCCCTCTCCCTCTCCCTCCCTCCCTCCTCCCTCCCTCCCTCCCTCCTCCCTCCTCCCTCCTCCTCCCTCCTCCCTCCCTCCCTCCTCCTCCCTCCCTCCCTCCCTCCCTCCCTCCCTCCCTCCCTCCCTCCTCCCTCCCTCCCTCCTCCCTCCCTCCTCCTCCCTCCTCCCTCCCTCCCTCCCTCCATCCCTCCCTCCCTCCCTCCCTCCATCCCTCCATCCCTCTTACGGTTACGCTTACGCTTACGGTTACGCTTACGGTTACGCTTACGCTTACGGTTACGCTTACGCTTACGCTTACGCTTACGCTTACGCTTACGCTTACGCTTACGCTTACGCTTACGCTTACGCTTACGCTTACGCTTACGCTTACGCTTACGCTTACGCTTACGCTTACGCTTACGCTTACGCTTACGCTTACGCTTACGCTTACGCTTACGCTTACGCTTACGCTTACGCTTACGCTTACGCTTACGCTTACGCTTACCCTACGGTTACGCTTACGCTTACGGTTATGCTTACGCTTAGGTTTACGCTTACGCTTACGCTTAGGCTTACGCTTACGCTTACGCCCTCCCTCTCCCTCTCCCTCTCCCTCTCCGTCTCCCTCTCCTCTC
>RPFO01001171.1:0-25573 GCA_009746045.1 Mesostigma viride | reverse complement strand
TTAATTAAACTGTAATAAATCGGTGCCGTTGGGGAGTCCGTCACGGAGCATTGGGTTAACCCCGGATGATCAATAGACGGATGGATGGCGGGTTGATGGGTACACGCAATCCTACCGGTCTTTCAATTTAGCCAAGCTCTGCCTATGCAGAGAGATACTCTCTATGCTGAGAAGCCATGCCCTAGGCATTGTTTAGATGATCTTCCACCCTCTGTCCGCACCTCAGCCAGCAGAGTGAGGTGCTGGAATACGTAGTGGTCCAGGTGCACTTTTGCACCCAGAGCAAGTGTAGTTTACATCCCGGCCAACCCTTGCAGGAAGTAGCCCAGAATGTATTAAGAGCCATATGCCCCTTCTCAAGGATATGTGCTGCATGTACTCCCAACGGAGATTTATTACAATTTAATTTAAGTTTACCGGTCTATTCTATCTAAGTACAAACAATCCTACTCTATCTATTGTGCCCCAGACCCTAATAGGGGTCTTGCCTAGCATGCTTCTCGCGTTTGCAAACACGTACGCGGCTTCCCCACTGGAGGGGGTCGCGGTTGTCCTCTATAACCTGAGCCCACTTGGCCTTCTCCATCATCTTTTTCCAAATCATGGAGAGGCCTCATAGGCCCCCCATGTCCTCTTCTAGCTGCTCTTTGAAAGTGCGGGCCTTGCAGCGGCGTCTAGCATTGCTGGGCCCGTCCCACGTGACTAGGAGGTGCATGCCTGCCAGGCTGAGTAGGTCGCAGCAGCCTGCGGAGGGGCCACGTGATGTGTCTACCTGGTTGGTGCGAGCTAAGTGCCCTACTACCAACTGCAGGCGCCGCTGCTGGATGGTGATGCCTAACTAGTGGCATTAAACTAAATTAAATTAAATTATAACATGACTCCGTTGGGAGACATGTAGCACATATTCCCTAGCTTGCTGGATGGATGGAGGTGGGCAGAGTCGTGTAACCGAACTAATCTAACTCTAAGCTAATCTAATCTAGAAAACCCTACCTATTCTACTCAGCAAAGCGCCCCTTCCGCTTGGGGGGAGGGGGCTTGCCCACAGGGGCGGGCGTATGATGAGCCTGGACAATGGTCTTCCACCTCTTCTGGACACTAGTGGCATGCCTAGAGGTACAATTAAGTCCTCCTTGCGGACGTGAGCAGCATAGCCCACCGACACGCGGACGTGAGCAGCATTATTAAGCCCACACAACACAGAAATTGACCGCGGCATGTTGGTGACCGTGTCGTCCAGCTTTTTGGCAAGGTTGGCTGTGAGGGTCCACGTCTCGGCCCCATATGTGAGAACAGGAAGGACCAGGTCACCAGGACCTTAAACCGGTCCTGTTTCTCTAGCTTGCCCAAGGGCTTGCGCCACAGGGCCCTGTATTGGCGTAAAGCGTGCCAGGCGAGGGAGATACGGTGCATGGTCCACGTCGGCCTAGCTCGCAGCTGGGGAGTACTGAAGATACCCAACAACTTGACGCGGTAGCCGGTATTGTATATATGGGCAAACGGCTTCGGTCATGATGCAGTCGGTTCAATTTAGGCGTTCGTCACATTTGAACCCATCATAAATGCGACCCAACAACTAAGTAATGGCCGACAAAACTGATGATAAGGCCAAATGGAACGAACTGTTTTCGGGCAACGGGGCAACGTCCAACAAAAAGCAGAAACGAGACACCACAGGCGAGAAGGCGGGTGGCAAGGGCAAGCAAGCTCTCAAACCAGCAACACAGCCTGAACACAGCACTGTTTACGATTACTGACTCATAAATGAACGCGCATGCCCTATGTAGCACACCAAGTTAGGCAGGTTTGGCTAGCACTACAGTACCGTGCTGTGTTGGGCTTCACCTGCCTATAGCCGGTTTGATGACTTGCATCCAAGTTTCGACCCGAAATACGACCTTGGGGGTGAATTCTTTAACCCATGGTCCGCCGATGCTATGTTTTTGCATAGCAACCCGTGTCACGTAACTATACCGCGTAAATCCATGACCTCCGACGTAAGTGACGTAACGTAAATTGGTCCGACGGTCTGGGGCAGACCCAACGTGAATGAAAATGTCAAGGTCGGGCAGGTAACTGCGCCATAGCTCAGTAAATACCTCGTGCATTATAGAGGGTGTCACGTGACATTTGCTAACATTTGCTAACATTGGTACCGTTGCGCGCGCGCTGGGGATATGGCGCCTAGCGTCAGAAAATTGTGGGAAGGGCGAGTTATACGAGTGCCCGGCAGCGAGTTTTCCACCCCGGACATCTTCTACGCTGGCCTGGTCACGGATGTTGCTGCCCGGGGTGGCCGTGATGGGACCCGTTTTCAGCTGACCTTCGAGGACGATGGGTCTCACTACTGGTACAAGAAGTCGCAGTGCGAGAAATGGTGGCACGAGCAGGGCAGGAAGAATTTCGTAGAAGAAGGCGACGACGCAAAGAGCTGTGAATCTGAATCCGATCGTGACGAGGCTGCAGAGGAAGATTCGGAGTCAGGTAGCCAGGAAGAAGACGATGAGGAGCCTGATAGTCCCGATGGCTGCAATGCCAAGCGCGTCAGGACTGCCGGACGTGGGCGAGGCAGGGGGCGTCCTGCTGCACCAGCGGGGCCGAGCCGCAGCAATGCCGACGACCAAGAAAGCGAGGCTGCCTGGGGCACCGACGATCTCGAGATGCCAGCTGAGGCAAGCGTCGAGAAGCGAGATGCTGCATCGTGGCAGGGCAGGAACCGCTCCTTTCTGTGGTTGTTCAACATGGCTGTCATCACGGCCTACAAGTACCAACAGCACGCCAGTGATAAAGATGATGCAATTCACAGCCAGAAAGAATTCAGGGCTGCACTAGTGAGGGGCATGGTCAAGGAGGCTAATAACAAGGATAGGGAGAACAAGCGACCACACAGTGACACCCAGCGCCCCCGCACTGGATTACATGGCGGGTATTTCCCTGAGGCTGCAATGCATAGCCCAGGAAAGGCCAGCTTCAAATCAACATGTGCAGCCTGCAAGGAAAGAACCATCATTTCCTATTGGTGTGTGCAGTGCATGGTGCACTTGCACATCGAGGAAGGCTGCTGGCAGCACTGGCACAATGCCGAGGATGGCAAGTTTGCGCGTACTCTGGGTGACTAGATAGTTTGTTTTATTGTTTATGATGTTTATTTCATGCTGGCCACATTTACAATGCATGGCAATGTGTGTAGCATGTCTACAAGGGATAGAGAGTTGGCATGACATTTTTCAGGTTTTGGGCTGTTCGTAGTCATGTGCCAATATGAGCGTGGTGCCATCTGTAAAATGCAGTTCTGAATGCACCCCCCCATTGGGGGACCCTTGAACATTCTAATAAAATTATCCAACCATGGTTTTGGTGATTAGAACCCCCCCCAGAAAAAAGGGGGGGATAAACTTTTTCTAACACGAAAAAGTTCGTCTTTTGCCCAACTTTGACTGAAGATAACATCCAGGGCACTGAATGGACTCATGATATTATTGCATATTCTGAAAGCCCTTGAAGTGTAGATATTCTTGGCATCTTGGTTGAGGGGGTTTGGAGTTGTGGTCTAGGAGTTATGATTTTTTTCATTTTCAGGGGTCAAAAAACCAAAAAAAGTGCTGGCGGACCATGGGTTAAGTGCAGTTCGATCGGCCTTCACGAGAGCTATCAAAAGACACCCTAAAGTCCATCAGCAGGGCGGGGGGTCGCAAGTTATGGTAACTTAACGGCTTAAGTTGGGTTCACGCCTTAAGTTGGGTTGACCCGAAGAAACCCTCGAACCCAACTTAAGGCGTGAATGACTGTACAGGTAATCCACCCGGCTAAGGGCCACACCCTCTAAGGGCCACCCCTGGACCCCCCCCCCCCCCCCCCCCATCATTTTGCGCAATTTGGTTTGAAATGACCAGAATATTGCACAACTGTGGCGGCGTAGCTGCAAGGGAAGGGCCAGCGGTTGCCTCCAATTAAAGTCCAAGCCATGCCGTAATTCCAGCTGCTTGTTGTCGGTCGTTGCTTCGTATGTATCCAGTCAGTACTTGCATCGTATGGATTGAGCAACGATCGTTGCACAAGGTTACGTGCTCCGCTTAGAGCTCGACAAGCAGCTTGTTCACTGTTCCATATGAACCGGCGTTCATTCCCTATGACGACCATAAGCCGTCGAGTCGTGACAACGGATGTCACCCTGAAGGGGTTGGCGTATTATCAAGGAGACAACCAGCGCAGGTCAGAAATCGGAGAATCCGGACCATGGTAGCTCGAGCCTGCCGTTATCTTGTCCGCGTGTTCGTGGCTTACGTGTAGAGCGACTAGATGACCTAGACGGCGTATTATGATAGTAATGATCACGGGTGCCAATAGAGGTTGCTGCTGGCTGGTCCGAGTTGGAGCTAGAAAACCCTCGCGACAAAAATGTTATCGCTGTTTCGGTAAACGGCGACAAAGCGGAATTACGGAAGTTTGCTGGACAGTGCTTTCTTTTCCCGTTGCGTCACTGAAAAGGTAAACGGTCTTGCGATGTCAAAACAGCAGCAAGTAGAAGTCGCTGTGTTTAATTGCAATGTGGTTGTTTTATTTAACACATATACTGCCTGAAGCTTTTCAAGGATTGCTGGGATGTTGCCCATATTCTGATTTTCATATGTTTCTAACGCTTTAACTCTTTCCAAGTGATGAAGACTGGCTTGGAAACTTGAGCTTGTCATGTTTACATTGTTATTGTGTTACAATATGTGCCTCTTTTCAGTGTATGTTTCATATATAATGCGAGGCTTCAGTTAGGCTCGAAACACACGCCCTGATCAAGCATGCTGTTTCCGGCCCCACCGTCTAGGTCATCTAGTCGCTCTACACGTAAGCCAGCCATAATTTCAATGCACAAGGATACACATTGCCATCACCATTCATCTTCATCATCCTGAACGACTCGAACACGCGGACAAGATAACGGCAGGCTCGAGCTACCATGGTCCGGATTCTCCCGATTTCTGGCATGCGCTGGTTGTCTCCTTGATAATGCGAGGCTTCAGCATCATGGTTTAGCACGTGGTGGCAGCCAAGCCTCTAACGACAATCTTGGACCTAACCTTGGCCTACGCAAATATTTGCTTCTTGTTTCACTCTTTGGACTGAGCTAGCTTTACACCTGCTATTTGGCCTGCACCATCCTCCCTGGCTGCCAGTTACATTTTGTGCCCCCCCCCCTGGCAGGCTGCAGGGTCTAGGATAGCGAGGGTGTAACGTAGACATGTTGTGGGCACCCTCGGTGCATTTTCAGGACCAGCCATGACCTGGCCATGCCTTCTTTCTTGGCACATTGAACATGACTTGTCAGAGTGCTTTTTGGTCACTCGTGTAACGACCCCCCTGCATTCATAAATTGTAAACAATTGAAAAAATGAGCATATTTCATGGATGTAAAGCATTTCAACTCTTGAGCATATCATAAAAGTTAATGGTTCCATACCGTACCCATGGATGTGTTGACATGTGTGAGTTATTACAAATGGTATCCATCTTTAAAATGTCCTCATTTGAGGACATTTTCTTGCAGTGATTAGACATCAAGGTTCTAGATATTTTGCCATTGCACTTGCCCTTGCCCACACTCAATCCTGCGCACACGCACACGCACACGCACACGACCACGCACACGCACACGCACACGCACACGCACACGCACACGCACACGCACACGACCACGCACACGCACACGCACACGCACACGCACACGCACACGCACACGACCACGCACACGCACACGCACACGCACACGCACACGCACACGCACACGACCACGACCACGACCATGGAAGTAACTAATGTCTAACTAAATTAGTTGTTTCACAACTGCAATAGAATAGCTGTCGATCTCACTTCATATGTCTTAATGGATCTATGATTCCATGTTGTTGCTTGATATGGCAAGTAACACAACAATCGAACACTTTTGACACACCCACACACCTTGGCACAATTCAGGGTGGCCCTATGTGGTCGCTTGATGTGCCATAATAAGTTAGACTAGTTCACGGCAAATCACGGCTCATCAATCACGTACACAACCATGCAGTGACTTTATTGAAAACTTGAACACACTGAATTCAGGTGGCCCTATGTGTGGTCGCTTGATGTGCCATAATAAGTTAGACTAGTTCATGGCAAATCACGGCTCATCAATCACACAACCATGCAAAGACTTAATTGAAAACTTGAACACAATTCAGGTGGCCAGCTGTAGCAGCTGCTTCCAAGCATCGATGGTAGCGTGCTCTTTCTTAAACAGTTTTTGATAGTCGTTCCAGCTGCATTCCCGCAATTTCTCCTCTGGAACAACCTCGAGAAGGAACCCGCCGGTGATACAATTCTATACACTCGGTTGCCTTGGGAGCGTTGCCCTCGGCGTCTTTCATTGTGACGATGACGAGGGCTTTAAAGTGCCTCTAGTCAACTAAGCCAGCATCCAGCATCCTCTGGGGGAATGCTGGATGCCCGGACGTGTCTTCTGCCATCCCCTCACGAAGTCTGTAACTCAGCTGTTCTGCGTCTTCAGTTCAGGGTTCTCAGCCGTCAATGGAAGCAGCTAGCAAACTGGAAGCCCACCTGTGTTAGGCGCTGCATGCTGCGCAGAATAATTTAATAAACCGCTAGCCATGTAACCAAGGCATTTCCCCGCTTTCCCCTGCTTTTTCCTGCTAAAAAACAGGGGTGGCCCTTAACCCTTCATTTGTACTGAGTCCGTTTTCGTGGTACCAGTCGAAGTCCTACCACTCTAACGGACTGAGTTTGTGCGCCTTGCAGGCGCCGCGCCAAAAATAATTTGATGGTGCCACCTGGCGGGATTGAAAGATCTAGACGTCAGCTTTCCGTAGCCCTATTCAGACCGTACTTTGGACAACTGGCCAGGGCGATATACTCAATCAAAGTTGGGGGGTACCATGGTCAAACGGGACCGACGTGAGTGAAAATAATTGACGTCCGCGGCTATGGCGGTGCAGGCAAATGACTGGTACGAGAGCATGGCTTGGAATTTTGAACTCAAATTTTGTAGTCATTATCCTTGAGTGTTATAAAGGTTATATCTCTGGCCGTGAAGCGTCTGGATGTGCGCAAGTATGTCTCTAGGTTCTAATCGGTGCAGCAGATCCTGTCAGCGGCCATGCAGGCGGTGACAGTGCGTATGCTACCTGTTGTTCGGCAGCAAACGTCCATATATTTGCGCGTGGATAGACTGGTTACGTTATTCTTGACATGTTTTATTAGCGATGACGGCCAGGAAAGGTTCGAGGCTATGTCCGTGAGGTGGGAGTGATGGCTCCCGCACAGCAGGTAATCTGCGGTTTCGACCTGGTACGTATTAACATGTTAGCGTTTATACATTACAGTACCAAGTCGTCCTATCGTTTATAAACTAGTTGTAGACATGTAATCGATTGTTTTTGCTTGTCGTTTTGTTGCTTTAGTGCTTTGTAACGACTAAAAATGATCATCAACATCATCCACAGTCCAATATGAAAGATCTTTTACCTGGGTTGCTTTCCTGAGTCGCAGAACTTCAAGTATCCGAGCAACGTTGAGATGGAAATTCCACAGCACGTGATTTAGGGAATCACGACCCCTTGTAGACACAAAGACAAGCTCGTGTATAGACGACCTCTGTGGAACTGAAGGACGTCTATAGCCAAGGGGCTCTTATGAATGGACAACAAAGACAAGCTTTATTATACCATGGTGAATCAAAACCAACGTCCCAACAATGGCGACCCCACGTCCTTGATATCGACGTGCTTGTCGAACTTGCTCCAACCTTAGCCTGAAGAGAACCAATCAGAATCATGGAATTCTATACAAGATCTTCGTATCCATCCTAGTCACACAAAACAGAACAACACCACACACAGCCTGGCAGAATCTTTCCATGAGATCCTAAATCTGTCGTAAGCACTGAAGTCCCAAAGGAGCATTTAAGACTCAATAGTACCAACTAACAAACTACAACCCCACGTGGATCAGGCCACGACCAATGAGGGCTCCTATCAGTAGTACCAACCAACAAACTACAACCCTACGTGGATCAGGCCACGACCAATGAGGGTTCCTATCAGTTGGTTGACAAAGTATCAGCTCCAAGTACCATCGTCTTAGAAACCTCATAACTTTCTCAATACTGATCCAAAAGTCCTCGATCGAATAAAAGCCAAACATTCACAAAACAAAGGATGTAACAACAAAGTCATTTTTGCTTGTTACATATCTCCCCCTCAAAACTGGACCTCCCAGGTCCAATAGCCAACTCTTGAAGGCAGAGGAACATTGAACAGAAATCCACCATCTCTTGGGAAAAGCAGATGGGTTTTTACATCCCTGGAAACAGGGCCTCCTATCTCATAAACATCTAGTCACAGGTCTCTACAGCAGACAAGTCACTACCTTATCTACTATAAATCCAGATAAACACATCTCAAAATACAAGGTCTTCCATTCAGCATCCTGGAACCTGGAACTCTGGACTGGAACATCAGAACTGGACTGGAGCCCCCCCCCCATCATCCATCCTGGAATCCCCCCCTCACACCACAATCCAAAGCACCTTCCATGCTCTTCCCCCATCCTTCCCCATCCTCTTCCTTCTCAGCTCTGTTCTTCACAGGCTATACCAATCCCCATTCACGCCATCCTTGCCCTTGGTCCCAAACAAGGGAAACTGCTCCACCATGTGAACCAAGTCTGGCCAGTTCCTGCTGCCCTGCAGCACCATGCACGTCTCAGCAGCCCCTGCTGCCATCTGGGCAACATAACGCAGGCATGTCCCTGGATAGGAGAGAAGCACCACAGACTGGCTCTCAGGATCCATCACCCAAGTAGAAGACGTCTTGTGCCTGCTCACCCATGACCTGTACGCCCACCAGAACTGGAGAAAGGTCTTGACCACTGACCACTTAGCACCTATCAAAGGCACCAACACCCTCAATGGGGTCAGACGAACCTTGAGCTCCATGGTGTACTTAGGCAACCCTGGGCTGCAGAAAAGGTTGGATGTCTCCAAAGGGAAGCACCCCTTGACCGAGCTGGAAGAAGAAGAAACCAAGTCAAAGTCTCCCTGCTGAACTGAAAACTCCAACAACTCCATGTAGGAGGCCTCACCCATGCTCACTGGCTTGAACTGCATGAAGGCTCCTTTCAAAGCCTCAGGCAAGGTGGTCAACATATCCTGCACCTCTGCAGGTCTCATGTCAATCTCAGGTCCTGGAGTCAAGGCAAACATCCTGTGCAACAGGTGGCCCACAAAAGGAGAGCCAATCTCATACAGACGTGCATGCAGGACATGAACCACGTGTCTTAATCATACCAGGAATCAAGCCCTAGGTGAACCACTCCATATGTCGAGGGTACAACACAGAAGTCACTCTCCATGTGCCATCCAAGCTCAAATCCCCTCAACCATCCTCAGAAACTGGTCACCAAAATCTGGATGTCATCTCAGCTTAGTCCAACCAAACTCCCACCAGAGTCCATCCCACTCAACTCAGATCCCCGTCGGATTCAATGAGTCCACATGAATCCAAGAAGGAGTAAACAGGATCAAGGCACCTAAGCCAAACAAGGCGAGGCCACTCCATGTTCTGGGACACCACCCTCCCTCAGCTAGAGTCCACGGGTGAAAGACAAGCCTGACATTCCCAGGGATAACGGGTCATCCACAGGGATCCATGCCACGAAATACTGACAACTCTCACTGCTTGATCAGGGCAGGAAGCAGAGTGTCATGTAGCAAGGCTAACCCTCTATACAGCCAACCCCCCATAACTAACTGGGCTGCCAGGGTCCAAGGCTCATCAAAGCTAGTCACCACAGCACACCCAAAGATTCCAGCCCTTCTCAAGGGAAGAGGTAGTCAGGGACAGATGCTGTATCACCACAACAGAGTGGCAGGTAACCGAGCCATAATAAATCCCCAATCCATCCCAACTGGGGACCTCCCTCAGATCACCAACAGGTCATAGCAGGCTGGATGGATTCCAAGAATGCTCAATCCTAACACAGGGGCTGGCGTGAGCTTCTGCTGCAGCAAGTCCAAGGCCTGCTGACACCCGTCAGTCCACGCAAACTGGAACGAGGAAACGTCAACAGCGCCCCAGGTGGAAGTGCAGTCACCAAGAGGCAGGAGCAATCCAGCAGGAAGACGTTGCCAACAGGGTCGCCTCAGGAAGAGCAAGGGTATCTCAGAAGTACACCCATGATGAAGAGAGGCCGTGGACAGGGTTGTCACCAGTGGGTACCCGTCAGCAGGTTGGGGTGGTGCCACAAAGCACAGCCAAAATAGCCCACCGATGGCCAGCAAAATCAGGATACCACATAGTCAGGGATCTATGAGGTGAGCCCGACAGGATGAACTGAAATCCCAGGGTGAATCCACGCTATGATCCTCACAGATCTCCTCCCCACCAGAACAAATTCCCCCCCTCCAGCCGCACCAAGGAGTGAGAGTGAGGTAAAGCCACATCTCCTTAGTAGCTAGTACACTCAAACCCATAGCCAGTGGCCTATGATAATCACAAGGCACACTATTTCTCCATAAGATGCCTGGGAAAACCATCCACAGCCTTGAGAGGGATAGCAGAAGATCAGTAATGCCTCACCAGCATTATGAACGGTATGCCCCAACTTGTAAATCGTAGCACACGCTACCTCCATGCAAGGGTTAGATGCAGCCCAATCCCCTGCACGCCCTGCTTCCCACACAAATCCCCCTCAGCATAACTGGTAAACTGGAGACTACCAGCATGCCTAATAATTCCACCCCTCTGCGTAGAATAAGCTGTAATAATCCTGGTATCAGCTTCCCAAGATTGACAGCATGACCTAGCAGGAAGAAACGCCATGGGATACGCATGAAGACAGAGGCCCAGCCAACCAGAGAAGGGTGGGGGAGGCAAGTCTCTCAGCCCACTAAACCACTGGTGGCCTGCAGGGTCGCTCTATTAAGACGTCCTATGCACCTCATGACTAGAGATGGGGTGGGAACTACAGCAAAGTGTCCAAGACAGAGTTGCATACAAGGCAGCTTGAGAGCAGACTGAAAGCAATCACCAATCAGCCAACTGATGTGCCCAAGCTTGGCAGGGCCCCAGCAACAACATCACTCCCCGCAACCATCCAGGTGGCACTACCATGCAAGGTAATGTGGGCATTAGGATCGAAGGAGCCCAAGACAAGGTTGCACAAGTAGGGCAGCGTAAGGGTATGCTGGATGAGGCCATCAGTCATCAAACAGATACCCCCTCAGCTTGGCAGGGCCCTAGCAAGTAAACTGAACCATGTCCCCCTAGTCAAAGCATGGAAAGTAGTATCCATGTCCGTGGACCACGTAGACTGCCAAATGGTATTAATGTCAGTGTACCACGGATACTGATGCACATGAGGCAGGTTGTAAGGGTGGTAGAGGGCTGAATGGGTCCCCCGACTAACCCACACCTCTAAGCTCATGTGAGCCCCTGCCCAGCACCAAGTAGTCCAACTCCTCAATTAAGAGTCAACGGAGTGGGCACCATTGTCATCACTGTCATGCCAAAGATTCCAGCCGGCCCCACAGTTGTAGCTCCGTTGATCCCGCCCATCATCCAACCCAAAGGACATCCTACCCATGCAAACATGATGCCAGACCCCCCGTGCAAGCAGTCCCATTCATACAACCATCATGCTGTGCAAGCAATCAGCTCAAGGGCGGATGGTGTACTATCAAGACAACAAGCCATCCTGGCACCATGCAAGCAAGGATAGGTCCATAGCAGGGCAAAGCAAGGGTAGGAGGTTACTCATCTGCACAAGGCTGGCTTGATGTCCACCAGCAGGCAGGACCCAGCACTGCGTCAGGAGCAGGCACCAGCATTACAGATACTCGTCACTTGGGCGTCCCCAAGTCACCAGAGTCGCCAGCGGCCACCATGCAGTGCTTGCAGTCGCCACCACGAGTGCTCTCAGGCCCCACCATGAGTGCTGGTAGTCGCCACCAGGAGTGCTGGCACTCGTCACCATGAGTGCTTGCAGTTGCCACCAACAGCACTAGTCCACTACCAGGGTACTCTCCAACGTAGCCTCCATGCACCATGCCCGCCATAGACATGTTCCCAATCCCCCACTGGCCCCAAGCCCCCAATAGGCTACTGCCACCACGCCCAATCAGCGTTGGACCACCCCCACATGTGGGTATCCAACACAGCTGTTGCCTGACTGGACAACCAAGACTAGCTGCTTGCGCCGATCACGCTATGGGGAAGTGACTAAGCTGCTTTATGGAGGCCTGGGACGGACACCAATGAGCCTGGCTCCAGAAGCTGCTTGGAAGAAGGACCACATGCTGTCAACTGCCCGGACTAAACGTCAATCAGGCTGCAGGAAGGAGCCAGCACTCTTCACTATGGCACTCATAAAAACTGCCTAGTAGGCAAGCCACAGACTGCCAACCTATTAAGATAGCAGACTCGAACAGGGCTACTACCAAGTGCCAGGTAGCCAGAACTCCTAAGCCGGAGGAGCACAAGGGCCTGAGGTGGTCCAACAGCCAGCAGAATTGCCCAAAAGTCGAAAAAATGGGCCTAAAAATGCCTTGACCAGTGTCAAAAATTCTGATCTGAGAACTATATCAGATATATTCACAGATAAGAACTATGACAGCAGCCCTGGTGTCCATACTTGCTGTCCTAGTGCACCTCCTAGGCCCAACAGGGACCATCTGCCAACAAGCAGTGGTAACCATCCTGTCCTGGGAGAAGTAAATGCGTGGTCACAATGGTCTGGCGCAGGTAAGGGCCCCAACTGGCAAGTGACCCACACCCCACTTGTGAAGGGACATTGTCAAGCAAGTGGTCCACCCCCTCTGGGAACATGTGTCAAAGGACACCGTCTAGCAAGTGGGCAACCCATGCAAGAGACACCTGGCAACTCATGGGTGCACGTGTGATACCCTCTAGGGGACAACCCACTGCAGGTATCCCGATGTCCCCTGATGTGGTGGCATCTACCATGCCATACGCCTCCATGATAGCATCTGGCACCCTTTTGGCAGACCTGGGATATCCACTCCCCCGCAGAAATTTTCTCAGGGTAACTAGACACAGCTGTCCCAGTATGATAGTGGAAACCCCGTAAATGCTGTTGTTCTGCCCTGGCATGTGTGATGCCGTCTGGAAATTACATTGCAGACATCCAGGATGTCCACTCCCCCGCAAAAAATTGCTCAGGGTAACCAGACGTAGCTGCCACCAATCTGGACAACTCCTAGGGAGCTCGCCCTACCCATAGTACCATGATGCTAGTGGGAACAACACAAATGCCGTTGTTCTCCTCCCCACCAAAACCAAACCACCATACACGTGGGAGGAACCAAAGCTCAACCTAGAACGCCTCCACTGTCATGATGCTCAACAAGAAAAGGAAGAGTTTCCCCCACAACTGAAACAAATGTTTGGCGACGCGTGAATTAACCCCTAAATGGGCAGAAATACTGCCGATGCATCGGCTGTAACTTCACAATTTTGCAAACCAGATGCCATCCAACCCACCCATATCCAATGGCTGTCCTTGGGGGCCAAGCATGTCCATGAGTTGCCCTTCGGGTTGGTATATCACAACCTTACATATATGCAGGGTAGGCCATGTATAACTGCCGTCAAAGTCAGGGGGGTCAAGACGAGCGTTTTCATTTTTGGTAGAATGTGCATTTTGAATTATGTTGTAAGAGCTAGGCACCTACCACTTCAGGGATGATAAACAATTAGTTGCTGAACAGTTTGAGCCATTGGGGTCATCATTTGGGTGGGTATGCCAGCAGTTACACCCAGTACAGCCCATAGGGGTACCGTTGGTAAAAAGCAACCAAGGGGTAGGAGTGGGCATACTACCTACTAATACCTACTAATATGGCCCCCAACCATGCCACACAATACATTTCCCTTCCACAATGATGGGGAAACATAACTGCATCATCACACTGCCCTTACATGGCACCTATGTGCAGGTGCCACCTTGTCCATGCACGTAGGTAACGTGGTACGGATACCCTACGTAAGGCATGCATTCTAGGAGGCAGCCACCAACAAACTAGTGATTTTAAGCCTATTTCAGCTTGCCCTAGCAAGGATAAACTAGGCCTAAGCTGCTATAGCTTGCCAGGTGATGGCCAGCACACCTGGTGGCACATGCTGACAATGGGAAGCTTCTACTCACCGGTTACATGCTTGATGATGCCACAGAGACCAGCCAACTGCCTCACACTCATGCAATATGTGTGTGGGAAATGTATAACAAACATATATGGAGGTATTCAAACCCATACAGCATCTAAAACTTATCACCATCACACTGTGGCAGGTCAACTGACTGAGGGAAGCATCTAAGAAGGGTGTTTTAGAAAGGGGCCAGGCCAGGGTCAAGAAAGAGCATGAATAATGCAAAAAGAATGTGCTACACAAGCTAGAACGTATATATAAACGTCAAACATCGATAGGAAAACGATGCTGAAGCTTTACCAGGCATGGATGGCGTTACCTTGGCCCAGGCGGTGGCCGCAAAATGGCGCATTTCGGCGCACCAAAGTTGTGCAGCATGGTCGCTGGATTCGGCGATTTCTGGCCACCCTTGCACGTTTACGACTACTATGTATCATAAAAAGTACAAAGAAACCAATATATCCTTTAAAATACGCCGGAAAGGTATTGCTGTCAACGTTTCTATCGTCCGGCCTGATCGCAGTTTTTTCCAGCAAGAACGCTGCCGACACCTATCAAATGGCATTCCCGCGGTCCAAAAATTGGCCTGTGTGATCTTTAGGACGTATAAAATCAATTTCCTAAGTTTGGTCAGAAAATTCGAACGAAAACGTAAATGCCATGCGTGGGCGCAAGCCGCCATGGCCAGGTCGTCGTTTTCCGGAATGCACGTTGTACGTGAAAAAGTACCCTGACCCCTTGTACTTTGACCGGCCAGAACACCTCTATAACTTTGTCAGAAGTATGCAAACCCTAGTACCATGCTGTGAGGAAAATTATAAACTTTCGATCTTCTCAGCTAAACTTTTCCTAATTCTCAATAGTTTTCGCGGCATTTGGTCCCCCGAGAAGGGGCCGACGTGTCGGCTGTAACTCAGTTTTAGGCGGAAAATCGGCAGCCAGACCATTTAGGGGTTAAGGACGTGCCACAGTCCTTAAACAGCAAGGGTAGGCTGCCCATGCACCGAAGAAAAGGATCCTGAAAGATTGTCAAGTGAGTGCAAAAGGAACCTTGCGTAAAAAGGCAGCCCTGAATCCCTACTGTCCGCTCATCCGGGGCCACCCTCAAAAGACACGAGGTGTAACCTGAGCCACACCGTAAAAATGTCGTCAAGGAAAAGCAGCACCGGGAAAAAAAAACAACCTTAGACGGCGACGTCGTCAGGCGGTCGCGGTGGTGGTCGTGCGTGCAGCCGTGCGCAACCCGGAAACCGGGTGATAGGTGCCGTCGGCAGCAACATTGCGTCGGCTCAGCCATAACCCGTAGCGCCATGTCAGCCTGGCCGAAAACAGAGCCTGCAGGGAAAAAAGACAGCTCCTAGCAGGGTTCTGTAGCCGGACCTGCTGAGCTACTGGCCCAACACTCCGCATTGCCCTGCTCGAAACGTAGCAACACTTGCGTAATGCCGATATATAAAGATGTTTGGAGCTAGGCAGAGACTGCGGCGTCAGCAGCCACGACAGACAGGGCGGTGGTCGGACTTCAGTTAAGTAATGCAATACGCATTACTTTTGCATACTTGCAAGTATGCAAAAGTAATGCGTATTGCATTACTTAACTAAAATTGGGCCGCGTGGGGAAATCCGGCGTTCCGCACACACCGCTCGTTACCGAGGTGACTCGATTAATTACGACTCGGCTATTCCCAGCCTCGCGCCGTAATTCCTATTTCGACTTGGCCTACCCGGCCTCCGCCAAACATAGAAATCCACAAATATTTCGACTCGGCCTCCCAGGCCTACCCGCCGCAAATATTTCCGTGCCTCCGAGAGGATTCGAACCCGGTACCCCAGGAGCGAACGCCAATCTTAGTTAAGTAACTAAGATGCATACTTGCAAGTATGCAAAAGTAATGCGTATTGCATTACTTAACTAAGATTGGCGTTCGCTCCTGGGGTACCGGGTTCGAATCCTCTCGGAGGCACGGAAATATTTGCGGCGGGTAGGCCTGGGAGGCCGAGTCGAAATATTTGTGGATTTCTATGTTTGGCGGAGGCCGGGTAGGCCAAGTCGAAATAGGAATTACGGCGTGAGGCTGGGAATAGCCGAGTCGTAATTAATCGAGTCACCTCGGTAACGAGCGGTGTGTGCGGAACGCCGGATTTCCCCACGCGGCCCAATTTTAGTTAAGTAATGCAATACGCATTACCCTACCAGCCATTAAGAATGTACTCCAGCACGCAAAATGTACTTCGTACCGAAGTTTGTCTTTTTATGCTGAAAATTGTCATGCATGATGTTTGCAACCAAAATAGACCTCGTACAAAGTTTGGTATCGATCGGACGTCATCTTGGTGACATTTGCTAGCAAAAAGGTACATTTTTGTCATTTTAAATAGTAATAAATAGGAAACAGTACTAAATCACGTCAAACCATCATGGATATTTGCAAGCAACCTAATTACCACTAGAATAGACCATGCACAAAGTTTGGGGTCAATCTGAACTCAAAATAGTGACGTTTGCTAGCATAAATACTGCATTTTTTGCCATTTTCAAGCATTTTGCTCAGTGTAAGCTACTAAACAATATCAAACTACGTCATAAAGCTATGAAATATTGGAAGCAACCTAAACACCACTAGAATAGACCATGGGCCAAGTTTGGGCTCAGCTTGATGTCAAAATAGTGACGTTTGCTAGCATAAATGGTGCATTTTTTGCCATTTTCAAGCATTTTGCTCAGTGTAAGCTACTACAATATCAAACTATGTCAGAAAGCTATGAAATGTTGGAAGCAACCTAAACACCACTAGATTAGACCATGGGCCAAGTTTGGGCCCAGTTTGATCTCAAAATAGTGACGTTTGCTAGCATAAATGGTGCAATTTTTGCCTTTTTCAAGCATTTTGGTAAGTATAGTTGCCTCAAACTATGTCAGAAAACTGTGAATTGTTGTAAATAACCTGTTTGCCACTACATTAGACCATCCTCAACTTGTAAGGTCAGGCATAGGTAAAGGTAGTGACATTTGCTAGCACTATATATGAGCAGATTATGCCTCTTTTCGCATATACACATTAAAAATAACAAGACAATATTAAATCATGGCCTTAATACAAGGTGTGCAAATGCAAATCACACCAGATCGGATGACCATGATGGGTGGCTGCATGCCAACACATCTACCAGGCTGCAGGGTGAGAGGCCACATCGCTACAAGACAGGAATCCTCGCAATTGCACACCGCTAGTACACTGCATACCCCAAGAGGATTTGGCTACAAGCCATAAAAGTTTGGCCATGCTAACACATTCTTCATCCAAGCAAAATGCAGCCTCTCCAAACTCAACTCATTGATGCAACTAGGCCAGGCGAGCATGCTCTACTTGCCGATAACCATGAGTAAACTTGTGTACCACTTCATTCCATGCGCCGGTAGATGGCACCGTCTCATCTACCAGTCATCCCCGGCTCCCATTCCGCATCCTCCTCTCCGTCTCCCTCTCCCTCTTCCTCCTCCCCCTCCCCCTCCCATTCTCCCTCCCCTCTCCCTCCCCCTCTCCCCCTCCTCCCCCTCCTCCTCCCCCTCTTCCTCCCCCTCTTCCTCTCCCTCTTCCTCCTCCTCCCCGCCTTCACTGTCACTGTGCACAGCAGGGACGGCATCGTCTATGTGGGTGCCATCACCTGCGTTCACGGTGCCAGCCTAGCTCCTGTGGAAAGAAGCGAGCGCGGCCAAATGCCTCGACTGGGTGTGGGCAGCCGCACACGAACTGCGTCACCTCCGCCAGGGCATGATAGTCCTGCCCATCAGCCCACATCGCCTTGATGAGCAGGTGACCTCCCCTTTCCTGAACCTTAGTGACCCAGCCATGGAAGCGCTCCCTCTTCCTCGCTGTCCCCGGAAACATGGCACACAGGCGCATCCCGATAAGCGCACGTGCTCCATGCTCGGCAAAGTAGGCATTGCAGTCATCCTTTGCTGCTGCCCTGGCGGCGGTGGCAGTCTTGTAATGCTCAAAGTCAATCTGCGGGTGCTCTTTCAACGCCGCCACCGTGGCAGCTGACAGTTTGCCGGTACTGATCAGCTCAGGCTGGTGCACCTCTGCCGTACCGCCCACTGTCCAGTGCTGCAGGTGTACATCAGAAATGGGGACCGTCATCCCTGCGCTGCCGCCACCTAATGTCACTCTAGAAAACTGGCCCGTCCACGACGGTGCGTAGTAAGGAGAGGCGACAATGCTGTCACGCTCCGTGCGATCGCCTTTCAGATCAAGGACCTTCACCAGCATGTGTGGTGCTTACGGCATTCCCTGCCCGCAGGTGACGGCTGGCCGCTTAACAACGAGTAGGCCGCCGCGTCGTACGAGGCTTCCATTCACCTTGAAGGTGTGCCTGCCGGAAATCAGTGTGCGCAAAGCGGGCGTTGCCGTTGATGTGCTCCCTCGCGCAGCGGGCGCACATGCGCGGTTGATCTGCGCTTGAATCTCGCGGGCAGGGCAAGCGACGTGTGAGATGACTTGTTTTATGGGCAGCCTCAGTGCTCGTGTTGCCCGCGCAACCGACTGGTCGCCTGCAGATCGCAGCGGTAAGGGTACCGCCTTGTTCGCTTGCAGTTCACGCTTCTCTTTGAGCTTTTGCTCCATGATGTTGAACAGATTCTCGTTGTTGGCACGCACATCCTCCACGGACTTTGGCACCTGCTCAATCCATCCGTCCAGCAACTGCTGCTTCTCAGCGGCGACGATGTCGGGAAAAAGGCTGTGAAGGCTAGCGCAGGTACATCTCCTGGCACCGCCCTCGTCCCATTCAAAAAGCAGCACTAGACCAGGACTTCCTTTGGGGGCCTTGCCACGCTCTATGAGGAGGCACCCATAGACAGGATCTCCCTGCGGGGTGTACCCAATGGGCGTGACCCCGTCACAAGCCTCGCCATTAGGCCCTGTGGGCTGCCACTTGTTCACCGGTGCATTTACCAACGTCTCCGATGCGGCTAGGCGCCAGCGGACATACACGGTCATATCCGGCCCCAAAACACTTCGAGATCGAACACCTTCGAAGAGCGGTGCCTCTCCCTCTTGGCTTCGGTTGCTGGCTCATCATCCAAGTCGGCGGTGGCGCCCGCGCCCGCACCCGCGCCGGCGCCTGCGCCCCCACCCCCGCCCGCGCCCGCGCGCGCGCCTTGGGTGGCGCCCGCGCCCGCACCCGCGCCGGCGCCTGCGCCCCCCCGCCCCCGCCCCCGCCCCGCCCGGGCCCGCGCCCGCGCCCGCGCCTTGGGTGGCGCCCGCGCCCGCACCCGCGCCTTCTCCCCCGCCCCCGCCCCCGCCCGCGCCCACGCCCGCGCCATGGGTGTGGCCCGCGGCTGGCTTCTTCGGAAATGCGTCCATCGATTTCACCCACCGGCCAAAGTCGCGGTGGATGCACCCTTTCAGCCACGTTGTGACATCAAGCGCGGCGTCCCCAATAGAACAGTCATGCAATATGAATAATCATTAGTATCAACGATGCGTTCATGCAGGCGTGAACTGTGAAATACAACAAGCATGCAACAACGACTCCAGCACACTTAGTAAATACTGCTCATGATATCTGTGGCACATGCAACATGGTTAAAACACACATGGATGACCTGTATGGCTGCACATGAACTGTCCACCTAGAGAAGTCTAGAAATTCAGCATGATATCAAGAGCCATCCACACAAATATATGTCTTACCGCAGCTTAGGGCTTCTTCGGGTTGAGTTGGCGAATCGAGCTTGTTGAGCCCTGCTCGAAGTAATGCTCAAATGCGATGCCCAGGCCCGCCAGCACATCATCAAATGTGATTAGTTTCACAGGTGGTCCGAAGAGTTCCAAACGTGGTTGCTAATTTTCAGGCAGTGCCTGAAGGCCGCCTCGAAAGTGAAACGCGAAAGTGAAAAGGGGTCACAAACCCTATGTTCATATCCTTGACTCCCCCGTCGAGAACGAACCGAAAACCAGCGCCATGAACGAACTTGTGACGAGTAGATGACGACATCGTGGTTATGGCGTCGTACCCCCCCTGGTGCAGCTGCTGCTTTATCGCCGCCTTCCTGTCCTCTTGCTTCCGCCCGGGCGAAAACCAGGCGCTTCGCAATGCCTGGAGATGTGATATTCTAATGGGCTTCATGCACTCGTGGCCGCACTTACAGTCGAACGTCTCGTCGGTCACTAGGCTGCCGGCATGGGTGCTGCCGCTTAGCACTATGGCTGCGAACTTGCGCTTCCCATGGTGTCCCATCACCATGATAGCGAAAGCCAGGAAGCAGATAGCCACGATTATGTCCCAGCAAAGCCATAGCACACCTTCCGTTTCGACCGCCATGTCGGCCACTAGTCCGGATAGCTCAATGTGCACCTGACCTTGACACTAATCGCACAAACAGCCACAATTTTGCAAGCAAGAAGACATGGCTACCTCGGCATTTCATGAAATGTACTTCGTGAAATGCATTTCGTGAAATGTACTAAGGAACGTGATTGGCCGGCGTTCGCTCGCCAAATCTCGCAAAATGTACTAAGGCACGTGATTGGTCCCGCAAAATGTACTAAGGAACGTGATTGGCCGGCGAAGATTCTGTAGGGAATTTTAATTGCAGCAAACAGAATCTTCGCCGGCCAATCACGTTCCTTAGTACATTTTGCGGGACCAATCACGTGCCTTAGTACATTTTGCGAGATTTGGCGAGCGAACGCCGGCCAATCACGTTCCTTAGTACATTTCACGAAATGCATTTCACGAAGTACATTTCATGAAATGCCGAGGTAGCCATGTCTTCTTGCTTGCAAAATTGTGGCTGTTTGTGCGATTAGTGTCAAGGTCAGGTGCACATTGAGCTATCCGGACTAGTGGCCGACATGGCGGTCGAAACGGAAGGTGTGCTATGGCTTTGCTGGGATGATTATCATCGTAGTACATCATATGTATTACAGTACATTTCACGAAGTACATTTCATGGAGGCAGAGGGAAAGTTCCTGTTCATGGTGAGTCGGGGTTAGCAATCACGGCAATGTCGATACATGTACTTGCAGTATATACAAATGCCATAATGTCCTTAGATGCAGCATGAATGTCTATTGTTCGGATTTCTTTTATCACGATGCTTAGGATGCCTTCCGACAGAAATCTGCTGCGCTACAGGTCGGGAATACCTGAACTTGATATGCGTGGCCAGTGGCCATGGCAGCCGGGGTCGGTAAGAATTAACTTCGATAGCCATGAATAATGCGGAAAGTGAACGTTGTCCACCCGCTGCACAGGGAAAATGGCTGCACAGGAACGGCCTGACGTGATACTGTCGCAAAGCAGTTCTCATAAGCCGACAATTACACATTCGACTTATGATCGATAATCGGCGCAGGCCTTCGACATTCAAGCGCGCATCGAAACGTCGTGAGGATTTCGGACATTTAGATGAAGTTGGATTGTTTTCGGCCCTCGTATTTGCCATGATCTTGGCCATCCAATCTTTTTGCTTCGTGCACAGTTTGCGTTTGCAGTTAAGCGTAGGTACATGACAAGCTTGCGTTTGCGTTTGCGTTTGCGTTTGCCTTTGCCTTTGCCTTTGCGTATACATTTGCATGTGCGCTTGCGTTGCCGTTTGCTTATGCGTCCCAATGTATGTCTGGCTTTGGGCAATTCTATTTCCTTGTCGTTGGGATATGAGTGGGTGCTGGCGGTGGTGTTACTGTCGGCAGGTAGAGTGGCAGTGGCTTCAACTTCTGTTGCTTTTTCATTGCATTTGCATTTTCATTGGGTCTCTGTAGTTAACAACTGCTTTAAATATCTTTGTTAATAGCCGGCTTCAGCTGTAATTTCGATTGCATGTTGCTTTTGAATTGCATTCGCACTGGGCACATGCAGTGGGCATTAGGCATTGGTAGTGCAATTACACATGCAGTCACACTTGCAATTGCAATGAAGTTGAAATTGAAGCTGCAGCTAAAATTTGCTACGTGCCTACTGGTACAGTCGCATGTGCAGTCAACTTTGTGCTTGTTTATTATTATTATTTCTTCTTCTTATTATTTCTTACTATTATTATAATTTCTTCTTGCTTTTCGTAATGTGTGGTGGTTAGAATGGTGATGGCAGGGGCAGGGCAGGGGCAGGGGCAGGGGCAGGGGCAGGGGCAGGGGCAGGGGCAGGGGCAGGGGCAGGGGCAGGGGCAGGGGCAGGGGCAGGGGCAGGGGCAGGGGCAGGGGCAGGGGCGGGCAGGGGCAGGGGCAGGGGCAGGGGTAGGGGCAGGGGCAGGGGCAGGGGCAATCATGAGTTGCTTTCGGCCTGGCATGTGCACCAGAACTGGCATATGTGCTCGCAATGCAGCTTGCTACTCTTGTTCCTTTTGTTTGCCTTTTCTTTTGTTTGGGAACTGTTCGTGCAGGGGGGTGGGATGAGGCCGCGAGTCTCTGGGCAGGGGCATTGACGTGGGTAGGTGTGTGTCTGGGCTAAGTCTGCAATTGTCGCTGCTGTGCTGTACTTCTGGCTGTGGCTTACGGTGCATTTGTGGCTTGGAGTAGGGGTGAGGCTAGGGTGGGCGCAGGCGCGGGCGTGGGCGTGGGCGTGGGCGTGGGCGTGGGCGTGGGCGTGGGCGTGGGCGTGGGCGTGGGCGTGGGCGTGGGCGTGGGCGTGGGCGTGGGCGTGGGCGTGGGCGTGGGCGTGGGCGTGGGCGTGGGCGTGGGCGTGGGCGTGGGCGTGGGCGTGGGCGTGGGCGTGGGCGTGGGCGTGGGCGTGGGCGTGGGCGTGGGCGTGGGCGTGGGCGTGGGCGTGGGCGTGGGCGTGGCGTGGGCGTGGGCGTGGGCGTGGGCGTGGGCGTGGCGTGGGTGTGGGCGTGGGGTGGGCGTGGCGTGGGCGTGGGCGTGGGCGTGGGCGTGGGCGTGGGCGTGGGCGTGGGCGTGGGCGTGGGCGTGGGCGTGGGCGTGGGCGTGGGCGTGGGCGTGGGCGTGGGCGTGGGCGTGGGCGTGGGCGTGGGCGTGGGCGTGGGCGTGGGCGTGGGCGTGGGCGTGGGCGTGGGCGTGGGCGTGGGCGTGGGCGTGGGCGTGGGCGTGGGCGTTGGCGTGGGTAGGTGTGTGTCTCAGCTACGTCTGCTATTGTTGCAGCTGCGCTCTACTTCTGGCTGTGGCTTTGGGTATAATTGTGGCTTGGAGTAGGGGTGAGGCTAGGGTGGGTGCGTGGGCGTGGGCGTGGGCGTGGGCGTGGGCGTGGGCGTGGGCGTGGGCGTGGGCGTGGGCGTGGGCGTGGGCGTGGGCGTGGGCGTGGGCGTGGGCGTGGGCGTGGGCGTGGGCGTGGGCGTGGGCGTGGGCGTGGGCGTGGGCGTGGGCGTGGGCGTGGGCGTGGGCGTGGGCGTGGGCGTGGGCGTGGGCGTGGGCGTGGGCGTGGGCATGGGCGTGGGCGTGGGCGTGGGCGTGGGCGTGGGTGAGAATGGGCGGGTGCGGGGGCAGGGGCATGGGCATGGGCGGGGCGGGGGCGGGGCGTGGGCAGGGGCGTGGGCGGGGGCGGGCGTGGGCGGGGGGCGTGGGCGTGGGCGTGGGCGTGGGCGGGGGCGGGGGCGTGGGCGGGGGCGGGGGCGGGGGCGGGGCGGGGGCGGGGGCATGGGCGTGTGCATGGGCGTTGGGGGGTCAGGGGGCTGGGGTTGGGTTTGGGTGGGTGGGTCATTGGTGCAATGTTTGGAGTTGGGGCTTGTGTGTGTGTGGGGGGGGGGGGGCATGGGGATTGCCATGCGCGTGCACGTGGGCGTCCGCGTGATCCTCTGATCGTGTACATGTTCATGCATGTGCCATGACGGCACAATGCATGTCAGATTCGTGACTTTATCGTGTGTTCCCTAGTTGCAAGTATTACTGCTAAAATTCATTGCAGCATTCCATTCCTTGCATAATGCTTGATTGCTTGCATCAGTTCATTATATACTTCGATCATGACCTGAAGTGCTTAAGTATTACCAGACTCTCGCGCAGTTTCAGAATGTCCAATTTTTAGCACAGATGCATGTTTGCACACCAAAGCCCTCATTCCCATGTTGATAAGGCTAAGTAAAACATTTTTTTTTGTGCGGTGATCCACGAAATGCAGCTGTGAATGGCTCTAGGAGGTTACCAATGGTGGCCAGACCTGTTATTGAGCATTGGGAGACGTTACAGGGGCATCAATCACAGTTACATTTAGTTCAGATGTAGTTCAATTTAGTACATTATAGTATAAATGTAGTAGAAAATAGTACAACCTAGTATATTGTAGCATATACTAGTTCAACTACCTCCAGATGAGATCCAGGGGCTATGGGGACACTTTTTATGCAAAACTGAACTTGAAACAAGCAAAAAACAAGAAACTTGGAAAAACTCAAAATGTACTTGTGCTGGAGTACATTCTTAACGGCTGGCAGGGTTACTTTTGCATACTTGTACAAGTATGCAAAAGTAATGCGTATTGCATTACTTAACTACTTCAGCACGATGCGGCCAGCCAGCCGAAAGCCCGTAAGTAAGGACGCTTGTCAATGAAATATTGCACGAATTTAAAGAAAGGACGGTGACTTAGTGGTGCGTTAATAATGGCTTATGCAACACCCTTTTCTAGGAGAGGTGAAGGAGAAGAAGTTCGCCCACACCTGGTTCCGTAAGGATGAAGGTGATTGTGTAACCCGCCTCACTTCAGTCATAGAAGTACGATTGAAATTGAGTTGACGCCGTGGAGTATGAGTAGTTGTCTCAGCACCTTCCCTAGCAATGGGTCCAGAGATGATGACGGATCTCCCAAACCTTGATTAGTAGGGGGTAAAGGTGATTGTGTCTTCGAACTACTCATACTTCCACATGGAGTCGCGATCGTCTGCCAAGTAGAGACAACGGTTACGGCTGACTTCTAGTGTTACAGAGCAAGAACAGTCACATCAGGATGTGTCTCAGTCTGTAACACCGTAAGTTTTCCGCAACTCTATGAATCTTCTCGGATGACAGACATCTGATCAACGTTGTACTACCCGGAAGGTTGCGACTTCAAGAGAAACACCAAAGTAGAGATCCCCGATACCAATGTAACGACTAAAAATGATCATCAACATCATCCACAGTCCAATATGAAAGATCTTTTACCTGGGTTGCTTTCCTGAGTCGCAGAACTTCAAGTATCCGAGCAACGTTGAGATGAAAATTCCACAGCACGTGATTTAGGGAATCACACCCTTGTAGACACAAAGACAAGCTCGTGTATAGACGACCTCTGTGGAACTGAAGGACGTCTATAGCCAAGGGGCTCTTATGAATGGACAACAAAGACAAGCTTTTATACCATGGTGAATCAAAACCAACGTCCCAACAATGGCGACCCCACGTCCTTGATTATCGACGTGCTTGTC
>RPFO01000973.1:0-25671 GCA_009746045.1 Mesostigma viride | reverse complement strand
CTCGTGGCTCGTGGCTCGTGGCCATTACCTGTCGGCTATTTATACCATTCGTGGCTATTCCCATTTCCGCTGTTTTGTTCCGTCGTTTTTACTAGGTCGTTTTTCAGGTCGGGGGTAAAATACCCACGTTAGATAGGAAACTATCTAACCGGCTGGCTGCCCTTCCCCTTGAGCCCCATTGTCGTTCAACTATAATACGAGCATAAGCTCACCAAATACTAGTTCGTCATTGGAGGCCATGGAGTTTGGAAACCAACCAGATACACTAGTTTATTTACAAATACGTGCCTGCCCATGAAGGCGGCAAGCTCATGAAACACAGTTTTCAGCTGAGAAAGTCGTTCACTAGCTCCAGCCCGCTGGCATGTCAGCAAAGTCCCGCTTCTCCCCCTGGCCCGCGGTCGCTCCATGTGCTCGCCTCTGTCCGGTAATTCCCCCTCCTTAGCTCGATACCTATGGCCGCTGGGTGGTCCCACGCGGAATGGGGTAGATTTTTGCAAGAAAAAAACGCTAATTTCAATCGTCCGAAAACCGGACATTGCGCCGAAATTCTTGCCGAAAATTTGGCAGCCGAGCGAATTTTTCGCCCGACGGACTTTGCGCCGAAATTTTTTGTCTGCCGTGCTTCCAACTCAACCGACTCCTGCTGTTGCGTGCACTTTGTCCGATGCCTGCAGCGAATTTTGCGACCGAAATATGACGACTAGACAAGTTTATCGACGACCTACATCGATCTATTGCCACTTTTGAAGTCCTTGGCTTGCTAGCAGCTTTTGATTATCAATGCCGGGAACAAAATTGCCGAAATTTTTTATTGAATCAGTACATATATGTGCACATGTCCGTAATTTTATCATTCTCAATTTTGACATTGTCGGAGTATTTGACAACTTAGGCATTGCGCCTAGAAAAAGGTGCCCCATCCGTCGATGTCAAAATCGCCGAAGGAGTACACTCCCTGGTACTGGTCTCCCCTGTAGTTGGGAGGCTCGCCTGTATACATTTTGGTGTTCCACTTGGCCCCGCCGTTCTCCGCAGCAGCAAGGAACTCCTGCTGGGCCTCGGCCCTCAGGCGCATCATTGATACATTGGGAGAGCCCGGAATTTCCGTGCTCTCCACCACCACTCTCGCCTGATTGTCAGGCACGCATTGGTAAGCAGGGTTCAAATCTGAATCGGGTGGCACCAGATCGATCATGCCATTGCCGAACGCAATGACACCTGCACCCCACTGTGCAGAAGGTCCGAGCAACTCTACATCAATTCTGATGTTTGCAGCGTGCTCATTTTTGTCGACCATCACATAGGTATGCTGAGAACCGAAAATATTGCTCTGCTCCATTTGTGACAGTGTTAAATTTCGGCAAGGTTGGCTGCTTGCAATCGACAGGAAATTGGTGACCCCGACAGCCAGACGCGCAAGGGTTATCACTGCAGGTAGAACCCAAAATTTGTCGATAAGGAGTAATGGAAGGGCACGACCACCAGTCACTAGTATTCGCTTCACCGGACACCTGTTTCAGCTTCCGGATAAAATTCAGCAAGAGCAGCGGCGATTAGATACTAAATATTGCGTTATTGGTTCGTACCGTACCCAGACAAAAATTGTACTAGTGACGCAATTGTACTAGGCGGAATGACAACTGCGCCCGGCAAATAAGTATTTATTGTCCATCTTCCCAGTAAAAGTCCTAAATTTAGGACCAAGTGGAATTAAAAAATATATATGCAAACATTAAAATTTGACCCTGGCATTCGTGCCCATGACAGATAACACACTTTTTTAGTTTCTATCAAAAACCTGGGGTCAAATAATTACATTTAGTGCATGAATGGGCCCTGCCACCTGCCAGACCTCAAAGCGCGAATTTGGCCAAAATGTGGGTTTTAGGACCATTAGGACCAATTATTGTCAACGCATGACCATGCTATCCACACGGTCCCTTGAGCATCTTACAAGCGCTAGGGGACCCTACGAGGCCTTGGGATGGCGGGGCAGCGTATAACAAGGCCATACCCTGCTGTGGCTGCCTCTATATATACGCGTGATTAACGGTGTCACAGATGGTGCAGGTAATGCAATATAGGGTTGCATGGTTGCTGAGGTTGCCCGGCTTGAACATGGCCCACCCCTTGCGGTAAACTTTCTCTAAGCATATGCCAAACCTTCTTTGACATCACGGACATGCTGGCCACCACCCAGCGATGAAAAAACATTGCATTTGCATTGCAACTAACACATGAATGCAGCCAAATCAAGTTACAAAACAACGTTGTGCTAATATGCAAAGCTTTGTGAGCGAATTCAGGGTGCATGTAACACGTAAACCATACTGTATATACTGTCTGAGAACACCCTGAACGACTGCAGGCCATAGGACCATGGTTTATAACTAACACATGAGTAAAACTGCTCTTACGCATGTGAGTTTTAGCTGCAGCGGACGACGAAGATAGAGACGTAAAAAATTGTATGACGTAAACCAACTATGTGTGACAGTTATGTGCACAGAGAGCGTCCCCTCTTTTTAGGCATAGCTGGCTGACTCAAAACACCACGACAGCGTTGCCAGTTACACTCATGATCTAGGACAACCCGGCACTTACCTGCTACTTACGTCGCCTCATTCCAGATGGTTGCAAAAAAGTCGCTGAAATCCGCAGCGAGGTCAGCTTTCCGAGAGCTGAGCGCGCCAAAGCTGGCCAACCGGTTCGACAATGATATAAACCACGCTTGTGCTGCGTTCTAGGTCCAAGAAATACCGAAAGTGAAGACCTATAAGGTGCGCTCGCTGCCCAGCCTGAACGTCCCTAAAACATGGTCGACAATGGAAATCGGGCAAGAATATCACGGCCCAGGCGCTCCCATGTCAAATACTCCGTTTCTAAACTCCAGACTATAATAAAAATCGTCCACAAAAATTTCCTGGCTTGATTCGCACCACCATTGCTAATACACTAACATGTTTGTGCCAAAATCGACCCTCCGCGAGCAGGCGATCTGCGACCCATTTGTGTTGTGCCGCTGTGATACAGAGCTACACATAAAAACTTGCGCAGAAAATATTCACAGCCTTTAAGCACAACTAACAACCTTTCGTTTTTGCTACTGGGCGCCCGAAATGATAAACGCACGTGAAAACGCCGGCCACGATTGTCAGGTCGCCATATCCACCTCACTTCATTCCCGCACCCACTTCTTCGCTCCAAAATCGGTTATATTTTTGGTCGAGGTACCTACTTTCCCGCCATTATACCCGGTACCCGGGTACGGAATCCGGGTACCATGTGCCGGTACCACGGGTCGGGTACATCATGCCGGGTACGGTCCACATGGGGTACGGTCCATATAGTGACCCCCCCCCCGGTACCTCGGTTATAGTGACCACTAGGACGATTTAGGACAAAGTCCTAAATTTAGGACCGTGGGATGATTAACATTATTGCTCCAACCCCAAACCTAACTTGTTCCGGAGCTGTTCGAAGCGAAGAGCAATGGAAGGGATCGGACCCGAGCCAGATTTCAGTGCGGAACATGATGGCTGGCCTACCTCACTCCGAACATTAATGTGGACCCGGGTTCGAATCCTGTCAGTGCTATTCGCTTCGAACAGTTCCGGAACGATTTTTTTTGTGGGGGTGGAGCAATAAATTCTCGACATGCAGAAACAAATGTCGAATAGATTGTGCAAAAAAATATCGAAATCCTTATCATTATTTAAATATACAGATTATGTTGCAGTAAAAAATAACTGTTAATTGAAGGCCGCAAAAAATTATCAACTACCCTTAACCCTTAAACCGTCTTGACTGGGACCACGAGAACGGACTGAGTTGACCTATCTTTGCAAACACGCTAGTATCAAGCCCAATAACATTTTCTGGCCCACCCTTGTATCCAAGCATGCTTTTATATCAAGTTTTGATGGGGTCATGTTGTTGGTCACATTTCCATGCTCCAAGGGTGCTATAAATAGCATGCCCCCCAAGGGGGTACCAAAAAAAAAGGGTATGAGACCTATACCATGCAATATAAACCATTTATACAAATCAGTTGGGCTTGGCCCTTCAAAGGTAGTTTGCTATACTCACAGGCATGGCATAGATGCACTCACATCATGAAATGGCAGAGAGCTGCCTACCACAGCTAGCAAAATGCCCAAAATAACTCAGTCCGTTATAACGGCCCCAGTTTTTAGGGTGTGTTTCGCTAGCACTACCGTATAGTTTCTTTGTGGCAACCTGGCCAACATCATCATAAACAACCACAAATGCATCCAAATGCACAGCCCCAGCATACAGAGCTACTGCCATTCTATGCATTGGGTATAAAGCTTGTGCAATCAACCATACGCACACGGACGGTCGCAAGGAGGAGGCATAGCAAGGTGGAGATTACTAGTGCAGCAAAGGTATAAAAAAGCACCCCTAAAGTGTTGTCAATGATGAGAAAAACAAATGGTTTAAGCTGGACATGCTGCCATGCCAGCAGGGTCATGTTTCTAGCTTGCAAGGAGCACACAACAAGAAGCTAGCAAGACATGAAGTGGTGCAGAAAGCTTGCCATGGAAACACTACTTTCGACCTGCATGAGCGAGGGATAATCACCTTGGTATTACATATATCTTATCCATGAACGACCCCGACCGTGTTCTCACCACCATGAGGCTAATATTGGCTGAACGGAAGTGAATATGGGCTAAAATCTGCCCGACATTGGCGTACACCAACCAATTGACAAGCCTGTGCAAAGAAGCAGCAAACCACAAAAAAACGATTACAAACCTTCTAGTACAAGCCTACGAACAAGTGCCAAACGTTAAACTATATATACTGGGTTCTTACAAGACGCCAGCGCTCAAATACGTACCAGCTGGAGACCGGACGTTACCTTGCTTGCGGGAGCCAGCACCCCCACATTGTAGATGTATCCACCGCGGCTTTTTTCAACACGCCACTAACCACAAATGCTAAAAACAATTTATATATTGCATCAGTGCGCAAAAAAATGGACTTTCGCTGCGATTAATGACGTAGCCCTGGCATGCTCATCGCCTGGCCGCCCTAACGAGCTGCCGCAAGGAAAAATTGCTCCGAAGCCTACATTCGCATTTCTATCTGTTCCGCAGCTAGGTATGCAGCATGTTTATGACATAAATAATATTTCCACAAAATTTCAGCGCAATCTGATCATCCGTGCTCCTGCCCCAATCATCTTTTGCTTCGCCATAGCCGGAATATTGCATGCACGACAAAATTATTTTTATGCACGTCGTCTTCGTTCGACCATGGTACCCCCTGGACTTGCAAGCGCGTAGCACCCTGGCCAAGTGTCCGATGGACGGTCTGAGAAGTGCTGCGGATAGGCCACGTGGCCAGCTTTCAGGATCCGTCGAGTTGACCGTTAAATTCAAAGTGGCGCGGCGCCCAGTTCTGCCACAAACTCGGTCCGTTTAAATGGTCCCAGTTCGACTGGGACCATTATAACGGACCCGTGACGATTTAAGGGTTAAACTTGACCACAGAAAGATCTCGAAAAATATATACAATATATGCGGCCACCTTTTTACACCCTACTGAAGCCCCACTCTAAAGATATAATACGAGCCGAAACTAGGGCGTCGTCTACCCGCAGCGAGACCCCAATTTCTTGTTAATTTAAGTCGGTGCCGGCCCCTCCGGGGCTTCATCCTTGATCACCAGCGTAGTAAGCCACTTGTCGAGCTCCTTGCTCATCCTGATGTCGGCACACATTCCGTCGCTGCGCACGCGTGCTTCTAGCCGGAGAGCCGGAGCGACGCAGAGATAGCAATTCACAAGCTCGGGCTGGCGTGACGGTGGCCAATCCTCAACGTTGAGCGTGAAATGCAGGGGGTCATGCTTATCCCGCTTCCAAATCCGAACGGGAAGAATGCCGTTCCCGGCGAGGAACAGCTCCTTCTCCCGTCCGTTCCGGCCCTCGACCCACCTCTCGAAGTTCTCGTCTAACACGATCGGCCCGGCTTCGCTTACAACCTCAGCCAACCAGAACGGGTGGATGGGATCGTGATCCGTGTCCTTGTCCGATGGAACTGCCACATAGTCGTGGAGTCTCATCTGCCGGCCCATCGCCTCCCGCTTGTCCTTCAGCTGCTCCCCCCGCGTCACCATGCGAACCGGAGGGTTGGGCTGGCTCGGTGGCAGCAAACGGACAGTTTTCATCGAGCTTCCTGCATCATTGAACTCGATGATAAACGACCACTCGCTTAGACATCCCTCAAACCGCCCAGCCAAACAGGGCGGACAGTAGCAGGAATAGCGCCTAATCATCAAAAGGCCAGGGTCGGACTTGTCCAGTCGCCACCAATGCGCCTTCTTGATGCCAGGCACCTCCTCAACCTCCGCGCGTCGGCCGGACTCGACGTCCTGTCATCAAATAGTTAGGACAAAAAGAATACCGTTCAAATTAGCAAAATTGACCAAAAACCAATAAAACAGGGTATAGCTGCAGAGAGACCCCTTAAAAAAAAAATTAACGACAAGACATCAAGTGATCAAAATTCGACACAGGGTATAGCTGCAGAGAGACCCCATTCGAATCATAATAACAACGTACGACAAGATATCAAGTGATCAAAATTCGACACAGGGTATAGCTGCAGAGAGACCCCATTCGAATCATAATAACAACGTACGACAAGATATCAAGTGATCGAAATTCGACACAGGGTATAGCTGCAGAGAGACCCCTTCATACCGAAAGAACAAGCGAAATTTCATACCTAAAAGAAAAGCAACCCATGGACAGTATATAGGGTCTCTCTGCAGAGATACCTTTATTGGGTTTGAATTTTTATAGAACAGCGGCAGTTGACGTCTTAAAACCTGAAATAACACACAATTCCGTACCGGGGGTAAAAGGAAGAAGTGGCGAGTGACGTTCTCGGCCCGCGCGCGGGCCGACTCCCTGCTCGATGTCTTGCCGCCCTGCCAGTTCTGGTTCAAGTAGGCGACTAGCTGGTGGGTCTCAAGTATGTGCTGGTTTTCGGGAATCCTCTGCATTTCCCTCAAGACGCACTTGCACTTCGCTCCTTGACCATCCACCTCCCCCTTCCCATGCTGCTCCCCCATGTAGTGGAACTCAAAGGCCTGCAGGTCGGGATCCCCCATGAGCAGACCGTTAATCTGGTTAATCACGTACCTGGACTTAAACTGCACCGCGCAGTTGTCCGAGCACATGTACAGGTTTCGCACCTCTACCCCTACTTCTACCCGCAGGGTTTCCAGAATCTTGCGAAGAGCGTATACGAGTGCGCGCTCGCCCCGCTTGATACTGGAATCCCCCAGGAAAAAGAAGACGCGCTTTTCCAGCTCGCCGTTGAGCCGATAACGCACGATCATGGGCATCAGGATGTGGCTGCGCTTGTGGAAGTACTGCGACTGCAGTTGGACGTAGCTGCTGTTCTCGTAGTTCTCGGCCCAGTCGCCGTGCACGAGCACGTCCCCCTCTCTCAGATTCTTCTCCCGATCCTTGATTGTATCCGCCTGCGACCAGGCCGTAAAGCAGTGCACGGTGAACTTGTCCCACCTCTTAAGAATCTCGTCCCGCAGCTCAGCTGGGGTGGACCTCATTTGGACTTGCTCGGGCCGCTTCACCTTCTTCGCCGCCCTGCCATCGGTCTCGCCCTGTTTCGCAAAGGTCCGCAGACAGTTTCGATTTGCAATAAAATCGCATTTCGATCATAACTGCAACTCACAAAGGGTCTCGCTGCAGCTATAGGTCACAAAAACAAAAAGTCAACAACATAACGGAGAAATAAAATCGAAACCTACTCACCCTCACCCCTCGGGTCACAGTCTGCTCCACCATCTCGAACTTGAACCAATTCAGAATCTCCGTGGAATTCTTGTCCCGATCACACTGCACCCAGTTATTATGGATGCCGCATGATTCCTCAGGACAGAACCCCTCCACACACGCCATCTTCAGTATGCGGTGAACCCTCTCCGTCCTCGGCACCCCATCTTCGTCCTCCACCAGCCTCTCAGAAATGTCGAGGTCTTCCAGGTCCCGTCCCCGCCATTCATCTTCCCCCTCCCCCTCTTCCATCCCCCCGCCCATTCCGCCCCCTTCACGCAGCCCGTTATCCCTGCCGTCAGTCTCGGCGGACACCGGGCAGTGAAAGTGCTTGATCCAGTCCGTCGAGTGAATGGCTTTCCACATTCCGCAAGTACCGTCCGGCTGTCTGTACTTGGAGCATCCCGCACACTCCGCGCCACACTTGCAGTTCTTGCCGTGGTTCGCATTGCAGTGCTTGGTCCACGCCCCCATGGCCGACTGCATGGTGACGTGCTTCTCACACGCGCACAGGTTCCTCTCCTTCCACTTGCCCTTGATGCAATCGGGCGCGTATTTGCAGAAGGTCGTGTAGCCCACGTGAATGCCCACGTCCTTATCATACTGGTCACTCCTTTTGTTCCAGTACGCATGCTTTTCGAGAAAGTGATTGTACATGTCCTCCTTGGAGGTCATGTAATAGCGCGCTCCCTCAACGGCGACGAGCACCCCGCGATTGCCATGACCCTCCCTGCTGTAAGTGCGCTTGACATCCTTCATCTGGGAGGAGGCGCGCGACTCATCATCGTGCATCCACGCGTCCACTATCGCGTCAATCACGAATTGCGGCAAAGGGCGCCCCTTGCGAGCCTGCGCGTGTCTGAGGTAGTCCAACTTCTGCTGCCTTCGTATCGCGCGAATTCCGCGAATCTTCTTGGCGTCCATCCCCGTCAGGTTCTCCAACTCCGCGGCCGAAAACTCCTTCTCCAAGTCGTCACCACAGTAAAGCGTGGACATCAGCACCATCCTGACGTCTCTGTCTGCGTCGCTTTTGGTCAGACCATCAAAAAAGCCGTTAATCCGAGCCACCCAGAACCTGTTCAGTTCTGCCATCCGCTCCTGATTGTAAAGCTTTTTCGCCTCCTCATGATACTTCCCGTGACCTAGTTCAGCGGCCCTAGAGTTAAAGCCAGCAATCATCTGGTCGAAAGCCGGCCCCCGCCCCTCGGGTTTTGTCATCGCCTGAGCCGCTTCAAACGCCTGGTCAGCGAAATATTCCCCAATAACCCTCTTTGATTTCGAGTATTCTCCCGGCCGCTTGACTTCCTTGGCTTCAGGCTGCGCTGGATTCTGGTTCTCATCTCCGAAAACCCTTTTTGCGCCAGTTGACTGCTTCGTCCCGGTGTTCAACTTAATTGCACTGAATCCTGGACGACCGGACGCAAGGGCGAAAACTCCCACCCGTTCGCGTGCTGCATGCCATGACGACCGGCACAACGAAATCCATGCAAATCGAGTATCGTTGGGAAAAGCGACAATTACAGACAAAGTTCGAAAGTGTATCATTTTTTACCACGATTGGGGTCTAGCTGCAGCTAGACCCTTAGAGGGGCTTTTTCCGTTAGACGAAAAGATTACCTGATGTGGTGAACTTAGCATACCCCGACCAAGATTGGGGTCTCGCTGCAGCTAGACCCTTCATTGCGGCGTGCGATTGTTAAATCACAGACTTCTGATTCATTAATTTTATAGCAACCATAAAGAGGGTCTAGCTGCAGCGAGACCCTTGAATTTAAGCTATTGCTTGTGGTTATAAATGGTCTAGCTGCAGAGAGACCCCAATAAGGACGAAAAGATTTCAGGTTTTCCTCACCTTCGCGGCTCATTCTCTTATTAGTTCTCCCAGAACACTCAGATACCTGCATGGCGAGAATAACAAAAATAACACAGTAGCATTGATAAAATTGTTTATCAGAAAATATATATACTAATTACAGTATATTTTGCAAAAGATTTTATAATATATTGTGAATAGCATGGTTAAATTCCACATACTTTAATAATATGGTATGTTAAAGTATATAGAATCATTATTTAGTAAATGATTTACAAGAAAAAGTGGTATAGACTATTATTATTATATAGTTCGGCAATCTATGATAGTAAGACATACCGGATGTCAGGTTTATCAGCGGCCTCCAGGGCTATAGCGTCTCGCTGCAGCGTGACCGTTTGGTGCTATGACTGATTTCAGTAGATGTGCAGAAAAAAATTTATTTCCATGACCACACCAGGAATCGAACCCAGAACCTCATTGAACATTTCTGCATGGTAACGATGTCAGCCAAACATCCGAATGTTCCCAGGTAAATGGGCTGGAGGTCGTCTCTTTTTATACCTGCGGCCACAAGCACGGGTGACGGCATATTGGATGTCGTCCAATCCGCTAGCTTGGTTCCAAAAGATGGGATCGAGCTTTTGCACCAGCGCCGCGCTTCCAGTTTTCAGTTCCGTGGGGAGGAACGAGGATGCCACGTTTCCAATTTTTTCAATACCGTTCAGCCCTGTGACGCCGCGTCCGGTTTGCGAATTGCGACCGTCCCATCGCCCATCGAAAAAGAAGCGCAGCCGCAGAGAGACCCCATAGCTAATAGTAACCAGCTGCAACCGTTTGCATGCTACCTGCTTTTTTACAACATCGCTTTGCTACCTGTGCATAACGAAAGGAAATCGGTCTTCAAGCAATTAAGGCAATCGGTCTTCATTTTCCCGCATAAAGAAAAAAGGTGAGCTTTTGCCGCATCGTGGATGGTAGGCTGACAAACTGCGTTCTATCAAAAACGGCAACTAAACAGCGCATGCACGCCGACGACACAGTTAGCCAGCTGGGCGAAGACATGTCCTTGCTGCCATCGCAAGAAACTCTATGTTGCAGCAAGAGTGATAAAAATGTCTGGCTTCCTTCTTTTCGTTGCTAGCGAAACCCTGCAGACATCTCGGTAGAGTCAGCTAAGCCGATCCTAATCCACATCTGGCATCCATCCCTTTAGTCTAGTTGCCATGGAGCGTTTCTTGGTCTCGCACATGTCGATCATGGTGGTGCTAGGCTTTCACTTGGGTCACCCTTTCCATGTTTGCTATGCCTTTGGTCTGGTTAGGTTGTAGGTGTAGATGTGCACATACTGCATTTGCTGCGTTTCTAATCGGTGCTCCTGTTTGATGCTTTTTTTCCCCTTCATATCGTTTCGACGTTTGCATGCTACCTGCCGGATTATAACATCGGACGTTGCTACCTGCCTGCATAACGATAGTTTGCAAGAAATCTTCATTTTGCCGAAACACAAAAAAAGGTGATCTTTTGCCGCAACGTGGATGGTAGGCTGACTAAAATTGTGCTGCTACGTATCAATACATGTGGGGGGGTGCTGCTACGTATCAATACATGTGGGGGGGTGCTGCTACGTATCAATACATGTGGGGGGGTGCTGCTACGTATCAATACATGTGGGGGGGTGCTGCTACGTATCAATACATGTGGGGGGGTGCTGCTACGTATCAATACATGTGGGGGGGTGCTGCTACGTATCAATACATGTGGGGGGGTGCTGCTACGTATCAATACATGTGGGGGGGTGCTGCTACGTATCAATACATGTGGGGGGGTGCTGCTACGTATCAATACATGTGGGGGGTGCTGCTACGTATCAATACATGTGGGGGGTGCTGCTACGTATCAATACATGTGGGGGGGTGCTGCTACGTATCAATACATGTGGGGGGGTGCTGCTACGTATCAATACATGTGGGGGGGTGCTGCTACGTATCAATACATGTGGGGGGGTGCTGCTACGTATCAATACATGTGGGGGGGTGCTGCTACGTATCAATACATGTGGGGGGTGCTGCTACGTATCAATACATGTGGGGGGTGCTGCTACGTATCAATACATGTGGGGGGTGCTGCTACGTATCAATACATGTGGGGGGGTGCTGCTACGTATCAATACATGTGGGGGGTGCTGCTACGTATCAATACATGTGGGGGGTGCTGCTACGTATCAATACATGTGGGGGGGTGCTGCTACGTATCAATACATGTGGGGGGGTGCTGCTACGTATCAATACATGTGGGGGGTGCTGCTACGTATCAATACATGTGGGGGGGTGCTGCTACGTATCAATACATGTGGGGGGTGCTGCTACGTATCAATACATGTGGGGGGTGCTGCTACGTATCAATACATGTGGGGGGGCTGCTACGTATCAATACATGTGGGGGGGTGCTGCTACGTATCAATACATGTGGGGGGGTGCTGCTACGTATCAATACATGTGGGGGGGTGCTGCTACGTATCAATACATGTGGGGGGGTGCTGCTACGTATCAATACATGTGGGGGGTGCTGCTACGTATCAATACATGTGGGGGGGTGCTGCTACGTATCAATACATGTGGGGGGTGCTGCTACGTATCAATACATGTGGGGGGGTGCTGCTACGTATCAATACATGTGGGGGGGTGCTGCTACGTATCAATACATGTGGGGGGGTGCTGCTACGTATCAATACATGTGGGGGGTGCTGCTACGTATCAATACATGTGGGGGGTGCTGCTACGTATCAATACATGTGGGGGGTGCTGCTACGTATCAATACATGTGGGGGGGTGATGCTACGTATTAATACATGTGGGGGGGTGATGCTACGTATCAATACATGTGGGGGGGTGATGCTACGTACGTATCAATACATGTGGGGGGTGATGCTACGTATCATTTATTTATTCATGCCATCACCCCCCCACATTTAATTATTAATGCCAGCACCCCCCAACATTCATTTATTCATGCCATCACACCCCCACATTCATTTATTCATGCCATCACCCCCCACATTTATTTATTCATGCCATCACACCCCCACATTTAATGATTAATGCCAGCACCCCCCAACATTCATTTATTCATGCCATCACACCCCCACATTCTTTTATTCATGGCAGCACCCCCCACATTTATTTATTCATGCCATCACCCCCCACATTCTTTTATTCATGGCAGCACCCCCCCACATTTATTTATTCATGCCATCACCCCCCCACATTCTTTTATTCATGGCAGCACCCCCCAACATTCATTTATTCATGCCATCACACCCCCACATTCTTTTATTCATGGCAGCACCCCCCACATTTATTTATTCATGCCATCACCCCCCACATTTAATTATTAATGCCAGCACCCCCCAACATTCATTTATTCATGCCATCACACCCCCACATTCTTTTATTCATGGCAGCACCCCCCACATTTATTTATTCATGCCATCACCCCCCACATTCTTTTATTCATGGCAGCACCCCCCAACATTCATTTATTCATGCCATCACACCCCCACATTCTTTTATTCATGGCAGCACCCCCCCACATTTATTTATTCATGCCATCACCCCCCACATTTTTTATTCATGCAGCACCCCCCACATTTATTTATTCATGCCATCACCCCCCACATTCTTTTATTCATGGCAGCACCCCCCCACATTTATTTATTCATGCCATCACCCCCCCACATTTAATTATTAATGCCAGCACCCCCCAACATTCATTTATTCATGCCATCACACCCCCACATTCTTTTATTCATGGCAGCACCCCCCCACATTTATTTATTCATGCCATCACCCCCCCACATTTAATTATTAATGCCAGCACCCCCCCACATGCATTTATACATAGCATCCCCCCCCACATGTATTTATACGTAGCTTCCCCCCCCACATGTATTTATACGTGGTCGTAAGGGTCTCGCTGCGGGTAGACCCTCGGAATTTTGTTTTTGTATTGACGTAAGGGTCTCGCTGCAGCGAGACCCCAAGGAATGTCAATTTTTCATGTTTTCATGATGGGGGGTCTTTCTTTTCTCACCCTTAAAATGATTTGTTTTTGTATCGGTGTTAGGGTCTCGCTGCAGCGAGACCCCTACGAATGTCGACTTTTAATGTTTGCAAGATGGGAGGGGCTTTCTTCGCTCACCCTAAAAATTATTTGTTTTTGTTTGACGTTAGGGTCTCGCTGCAGCGAGACCCCAAGGAATGTATACTTTTTTATGTTTGCATGATGGGAGGTTGCTTGTTTTCGCTCACCCTAAAAATGATTTGTTTTTGCTTGAAGTGAGGGTCTCGCTGCAGCGAGACGCCAAAGTTTTGCATTAAACTAAATGTCCCTTTTAGAATCCACGAAAGGGTCTAGCTGCAGCGAGACCCTCCCCATCGTTTTTCTGCCGGCGATTCAGATTCTGAATGACATTTGTGAAACTTGCTTTTTTGATATTGTTCTGCAGATGTCGTCCTCCTATTCCGATTCTGTCAAGGCCACTCCCGTTTCACCCAAGATGACGTCGAACACCTCGCCGGACCGAACGGCAACGGAGGAGTTTCCTCCGTTGCAGTTCGGTCCCGTAAAAGATCTTGCGAGGTCCCCCCCACCGAGTCCCCTCGCCCTCCAAGTCCAACTTGCCCCCCAGCGAGTTGGACAGAATTATACCCCCCAACCCTCTCGCTGCTGCGTCTCGCGCTCCGTCCCGCTCTCCGCCCCGTAAGTCTCCATCGCCGCCCCCCAAGTCGGCCGGAGCTACTGCGTCCCGCTCGCCGCCCCGCAAGTCCCCCAAGTCCCCCGCAACTGCGACCCGTTCGCCGAACCGCAAGTCCCCCTCTCCGCCCAAAGTTCCCCCCGCTACCGCGTCCCGCTCTCCTTCTCGCAAGTCCCCCTCGCCGTCAACCAAGAACCCCGCAACTGCGTCCCGCTCGCCGTCCCGCTCTGCTTCCCCCAAGTCCCGCTCGCCGCCACCCAAGTCCCCCGCTGCTGCGTCCCGCTCGCCGTCCCCCAAGCATTCCAGTTCTAAGCGTAAGCCTGCGGCCGAGTGGGTAGAGGAAGACGACCGCACCAAAGAGCTCAGGAAGCTGAGGAAGTCTATCAGTGAGCTTGTTGAGGAGGACGAGCGCGATCAGACTAACGGGAGGCCTGAAGACCCGGAATCGCCGGTTCGGGAGTCGCGTCAGAAGCGGTTGTCCGATTTGTTAGCAATGGCCGCAAGCTTTGCTGACGAATACGCGGCTCTCGACAAGAAGGACAAGGAGAAGGAGAAGGCGGAGAGGGAGGCCATCGAGAAGGCGGAGAGGGAGAGGGTGGAGAGGGAGGAGAAGGAGAGGCTGGAGAAGGCGGAGAGGGAGGAGGAGGAGAGGGAGTACAAGGAGAAAAAGGCTGCCCAGGAGAAGGAGCACAGGATCCTGGTGGCGAAGCAGAAGGAGGAGGCGAAGAAGAAGACGGAGGCGGCAGCGAAGGAATTCTTGCGGAGGAGGCCGCTCTTTTTTTGCAGATGCGACAGGAGAGGATGAAGGCGGAAGAGGCCGCGAGGAAGATGGAGGAGGCTGCGAGGAAGGAGGAGGAGGCTGCGAAGGCAGTTGAGGGGGAGAAGGACGAGAACGGGAGCCCACCCCTTCTTCACGAAGGATTTTCAGTCGATTATCAGGTATGTTTATTAATGTGAGACGTACATTTTTCAGATGGCTTGAACGGCGTGTGTGTATCGTAGAAAGGGTGGGATTTTATGTCATACATTGATCGTAAGGGTCTAGCTGCGGAGAGACGTTGACCTAGGAGTTAAGGTTGTTGACGACGACGACGATGTGTGGCCTTTTTTTTACTCTTGTTGTCTGCAGCCCTCCACGGTGGCCATTCTGAAACAGTACCTGGCTCAGACTGAGTCTGAGGCTGGGGTGAGTCGTAAAGCCGAAAAGGGCTTGAGAGGCTTGATCCGCTTTCTTTCGGCCGAGATAGCGTTTGCAGAGAAGTCCGGTGTCGTCGTGGACCGTCCGGAGTCGGCACACATAATTTGGAAGAACGACCGCCTGGGCCGTCTTGCATTGTTCGAAGCCACACAGCGAGCCATTCATGGGAAGAGGGTCGTTGGTGACGACATGTATGAGGTTTTGAAGATCGCGCAGTCGTGCATCCTTAATCTGAAGGAGGATGTCGGACGTTACTTTCCCCGTCGTGCTTTAATATGGTCGACGCTCTTTGATGAGGTTGAAAAGTTCGAGGTCCACATTGGCTTCACATGCATCGAGGCTTCCTATATGGAAACCTTGAAAACCACTGCGTTGCATCAGCTCTTTAAACTCATGACTGGAGATATGAGAGCGGATTCGAGGGCTTCACTGTCGGAAGATGAAGTGTTTGATATTGTCAGGCAAGGATTTGTTGACACGTCCAACAGTGACTTTATCGTAATTGTGCCGGGAAGAATGAATGACGTAGGAGGATTGGAGGAGCGCGCACATGAAGTGATCGCGCATTTGGACATGGCAAGAGACCACTTACTGCAATCTTTTGTTAAGTGGCGGACTGACTTTCTTGTCAGCCCGGACGCCAGCCTTTCGCGGGAAGCGGTCGCTTTCTTTTTGGATTGGGCTGGACAGGTGATCCAAAGTTTCCGGCACCGGGAGGACTTCCATGTTATTCAGACATATAAGCCATACCGGGAAATCGTCCAGGAATGGTTGGATCAAATCTCGTTGGTTGATTGTCTCCAGAGTATCCGAACCAAGACAGACACGGAGTGGTCTGATTTAGAGGCGGGAGGCCATTGGCAGTCCCTCGAGTTGTTCTTCGAGGCGGAATTGAGGCGGCAACTGGAAAAGGAGAGAGCCCATCAAGTGCCGATATGGCCTTTGGGGAAGATTTTGAGGAGGTGGAAGTTCTACGTTTCGGTACGTTAACTTGCCGATATCGTTTATCGATTTGGGTTGTTTCCATTCCCTGAATAGGGCTCTATATGCTGACCAACCTTCATGGTTTGTCCTGTCATATCATGCAGGGGGGCTCCATGCCAGGGGACGTATCGGAGGATTTACCTAATTTGTCAGACTTGGTTGATAAGGTGGGTGCTTGTCCGTCGAGTTTCCACGAGCATCTTACATGGGGTCTAGCTGCAGGTAGACCCTCACCCTTTTATTGAGACTGACATGTTCGGCTAATTTCAACGGTGCCCCCAACCAATCTGTTGTCTTTTTTCAGGGGGCGGCTGCGGCGATGGCTGTTGACAGTGCTGGTATTTGGTCTGGACTCGAGATGGAAATGGTAAGCATTAAACGATATCCGGATGTCTGCATTTCGCCTGAAGTTTTAGTGAGCGCATTATGCGAAATATACAAATGTCGACTAATTTTGATTTCCAATGAGCTGTCGTATTCGGTGTTGACAGGCGGGGGGTTTGGCCTCAGCAGGCGCTGCCGGAGAGGAAGAAAACGCTGGAGGAGATGAGGATGGGGGGGATGAAAACGCTGGAGGAGATGAGGATGGGGGAGACGCTGAGGGAGAAGTGGCTGTGCAGGTACGTTCATCCGCCGCGAGTTCGTGTGATTTTTTTCGTGCTGAGGGGTATCTCCGCAGAGAGACGATGGTGCAACAATCGAACTGAGGTCAAGTCCCTTCTTGTTCGTTTTTTTTTGTCATGCAGGCGGGGGCTGTCGCTGGGGGTACTGCGGGGGGGAAGGCGGCGAAGCCCCATTGAGAGTATGAAAGGGAAAAGCTGGATTCCCGCAAGAAGGTTGCGAAGGATCATATTATTGCTGTTGGCCTGATCATGCTTAAGTCTCCGCCCGATGGCGTCGATTCGGAGGGACCTGCGGGGTCCGAGTTTCGCAAGTACCTGACACGACTTGAGGCGGAAGTCGATGCCGATTTCGATACGGAGGTGTTGGGTGTCGCTACCTTAAGAGTGAATTGGCATATGAATTCGCAAATCTGGTGAAGTCGAAAGCCACCAAGAATTTCAAGTGGCAGCCTAAGGAGTACTCAGAGGCAAAGGTTGACAAGATCGAGAAATTCATGAAGGCTGATTTTCGTCGTCGGGCCGCTGAGGGAAAAAGGGCGCTGAATGCGGTGGCAAAGGCCAACAGTAAGAAGAACGCGGAGGCGAAGGCGGCGGAGAAGGAGGCGAAGAAGGCGGAGAAGGAGAAGGCTAAGGAGGCCAAGAAGCAGCAGAAAACTGGACAGGTACGATTGTTGTGAAAATTTAGACCTCTCGCTGCGGGTAGACGCTGACTGGCTGCGGGACTTGGTGTTTAGTGTCAGTAAGGTATTATTCCAACAGAACTTTGTTCGTCCCTGAACAGGATGTCGTGGTCGGCCTAAAGATTACTGACTTGAGCAAATCCTGCGGTCCTTTTCGATTTTTTACTTCAGGATGACGGGGGGGACGAAGACGCCACGGTGGAGAAGAAGTTACCTGGTCATGACGCCGTGTTCGCGCTGGTGAAGGATATGCTCAAGTACTGCTCGAGTAGGCGGATGGCGGACGTCGATGACCTGCCAAACTGGCCCGAGTTCTCCCCCTTTCTTGAGCTGCTCCGGTCACTCAACAAGCTTTTTAAGGAGGGGGTGCTCACGAGCAGTGGGAACCCGGACACCGACCCTATCATTGAAAGCTGGAAGCCTTCGAAAAAGGTCGACTCGAACAAGGAGGTCAGGGACCAGAACATCCGGAAGGCCAATTCTCTCAGGGAAACGCGTTGGATTCGGCCGGCCGATTTTCAGCAGACCGGATGTTTCAGTATGCGGATCCAGACGGTCAACGCGCTTATTTTGCCAGAGGCTTTGAGGCAGCGGCGTTTAAACCTTGAAACCATTAAGGAGAACGCCCGCATTCTCCTCAATGCGCGGGACAACGCCTTGCACTTCAAGGTTGTTGTCCCGGTCTGGCAGTTCCCTTTCCAGGCGCTTGCCGAATCTCAACCTGACCTGTTCGACAAGCAAATCTTGTGCATGCCGGATTTCGTCAAGTGGCTGAAGCATTACCACGGTGCCAAGATTGACGCGGAGGATGTGGGGTCCAGGTACTTCCGGCCCCTTTCGGATACTGAAGTCGACGTGTGGCTTAACACGGAGTCCACCACCTCTTTCCTGGCGAGAGGAGTTGAGTGGCGTACCTACGCCAGGTGGACGAGGTGGCCGCAGTTTTGCCTCAGGAGATCGAGGGCAGTCGGCAAGTTTTCAACCTGCTGTGCAATACTGCGATGAAGTCCTACGATCCGAAATTTTTTGAGGAACGGCGACCGGTACCGTATCTGGTTCTCCGGTACGCGGTGGTGGATGGGAACCACTACTTTAAGGGGTTAAAGTCGTTTCTCAGGGGGCCGGATGGCGGGTGGGGAGAGGTTCGGGCAATGATGTGCGAGGGTGGGGCGGAGTCCAATTTCGCAAGTACTCCTAAGGAGGCGGAGCACGCCTTCCAGGACCTGTTGCGGAAATTCCGTGGTGGTTACATGGGTACGAACGTCGTTCTTCTCAAGGGTGGCGACCTGCTCCCGTCGTGGAGTGAGCTTCGAAATCTACCTAAGGCAAAAGAAGATGTAAGCTATCTATTTTGGCAGGGTCTAGCTGCGGGTAGACCCTCGGAATTTTCGTGGTTGTTTTTTGTGTGCGCTTCAAGTTTTTTGCGAGGGTCTCGCTGCAGCTAGACCCTCTCCTTTTTTTTGTTGGAATTTTCGTTGCGTATTGTCGGCCGTTTCTTTTTCGAATTTTGTTAGGGTCTATCCGCAGCTATACCCCTCGCCTTTTATGACTGAGTTTTGTCGTTGCTCGCTCGATGTTAATTGATGTCGCAGGCGGTGCTGACCGGCAAGCTGGAGAAGCTGTTCGACATCGCCAAGGGGGCGAATTCGGAGGACTTAGCCGTGGCGGATCGTACGCTGGGCCAGGCGTTGCTTGACGTGTGGAACTACAACAAGCTATATCTATACGGCAAAGTCACGCGTGGGAAGGGCCACTATATTGCGGATGGCCACTACACCAATCTGCTCACGTACATCCTCCCGGCTATGCGGCAAGCGGGGGGAAGGGAAGGGAATGTGGAGCCGGCAGCGGTGGATGTACACGAGGAGGAAGCAGAAGGAAAGAAAAAGCCGGCCCACAGCATTGCTTCAGTGCATTCCGCTTACAGTCGCACGCTGGCCAACACGTTTCTCCGTCTGACACAGGAGCAGACTGATGATCCTGCCTCAACGAAACCCGCGCCTGAGGAGGTGATGATGCAAAGGTGCAAATTCGCCAATGCAGAGGGGGAGAAGAAAGGCCAGAAGGTCTCTTGGACTTCTTTCAGGAACTTGGCCAGCCTTCCTATGATGGACGCCGTGATCGATTGCATCATGAGCTGCCAGGTTGGACCGGAAAAGCTCACCAAGTTGGTGGAGATCGCCAAGGATGTGCTGGAGTGCCTGCGGCTGACCATTTGCGCCAGATTCAAGGAGGATGTGACGCTGGAAGCGCGATGCAAGGACGCAAATGGCAAGGAGTTTGTGGCGTCTCATATTTTCGAACTCGTCTTCAATCTCCATCCTCTCGCTCGGCCGGTCGGCAGGAAGGAGATTGTGGCCAGATACCGGGAATTTTGGGATGTGGCCGTCATCATAACGAGGAACATCGCCTACCTTCTTAAAGCCAAAAAACACGCCGCACATCTGAGGATTCCGAGAAAGGATATCAGTAATGGCAAGATCGACTTTCAGGAGATTCTGCTAAAAGAGAGCGAGGACAAGACGGTGGGTTTGGCACTTTTTGCTCCGGAAGCGTTCAGGAAGTACGCTCCAAAAGTTGGATTACTCGAAGGGGGGGTGAAGGAGGCGGCGATGAAGGGGCCGGTGAAGGGGCTGGAGAAGGGATCGAAGGGGAAGGGGAAGGGGAAGGAGACGGAGGCGAAGGAGGAGGAGGAGTGGGACGTGAAGTATGAGTGGCAGAGTGTGGACTGGGGCCGTCGCCGGGTCTGGTTTTGCTGTCAGTTACTAGACGGTGATGATGATGACAAGTCGCTCGTCAAGCAGGTGGCAGGCGAGGTTGCCTCAGCTTCAGCCCGCCCCTTTCCCTTGGGCAGGTCCCTTCCGTGCCTGAGCCTGCTGAACTTGGCGAACATTTGGGGTGATAAGTGGAGTAACTTTCAGAGGTGGTGGGCGTTCGGTCCTTGCCCGAAAGCTTCGGACATTCCCCAACCGGGCGGGATGTACGATAATGTGCTGAAGGCTTGCGCCCACGACTTTTTCTCCAGGTTCGAACCGATGGTGATCGTGTTTGGTACCGAGACGGAGATTAAGGGGTTTCAAGAGATAGTGGAAAGGATCGGGAAAGGGAGTGAATTGTGGGAGCGGCTTGAACAGGGGGAAGGTGATGGGGGGCCTAGGCTCGGAAGGGCGAAGAAGCGAAAAGCTTCCCACGAAGCTGGGGGATCGTCCGCCGTGGTGGAGAGGGATGACCAACAGTTGTTGGAGGGAGGGGATGGAGGGGATGGAGGTCCGGCAGGAGGGTCTAACCGCGGAGAGACCCCCGTCGAGGTCAGAACGCAGCAGGCCGAACAGATGACGGGGCCTGAAGGTGATTCGGATCCGCCTGCGGCGAAGAAGCCCGCTTCTCAAGTGACTCGACGGGCAGTCGTGTCACTTGTTGAGGATGATGGAGGTGGGCCTTCCAAGCCTGCCGCGTCGCAGCCCGTTTTTCAGGTTCCGAAGAAGCAGCTTCGGGTTCCCCCGGCGACTCTGCCCACCCCGGCGCCTCTGCCCAGTTCTCAGGTACCGAAGAAGCAGCTTCGGGTTCCCCCGCCGACTCTGGCCATTTCTCAGGTACCGAAGAAGCAGCTTCGTAAGCCAGTTGTGGCAGTGGCTGATTCGGACGACGATGCTGAGGAGGAGGAGGAGGAGGAGGACGACGATGCTGAGGAGGAGGAGGGGGAGGAGGAGGAGGAGGAGGAGGAGGAGCAGCACGTTGCTACCAAGAAATCCGCCAAGGGTGGGAAGGCTGCGGAGCACGTTGCTTCCAAGAAATCGGCCAAGGTGGGGAAGCCTCCCAAGCCTGCCCTGCCTCAGAAACGGCGTCGAAAAGCAGTTGTGCTTTCAGATTCGGACGATGAGGAGGAGAAGGAGGAGGAGGATGGCGGCGGAGAGGAGGAGGACGGGGGAAAGGAGCGCGTTGCTTCCAAGAAGTTACCCAAGACCGCGAAGACTGCCAAGGTTGCCGAGCCCGCCAAACCCGCCCCGGCGCCTGCCCCCCACCCCCAGACGGGGTCTACCTGCGAGCAGAGGTCGAAGGAAAAGGCCAAAAAGGGTAAGAAAAAATCTGCGAGTGAATTCTGGTATGTAGAGTGTTTTGATTTTTCACGGTTGGCAGTCCGATTTCTACTAACTCGATTTTAGTCATGCGTTGATGGCATGATCGGTTTGCTCGCAGGTAATGAGGATGTGGAGCAGTTACTTCGCTTGGCTAATGTGGCGGTGGGCTTCGGACCAGCGGCTGTACATGCTGACACTTCCGGACGGGAGGAGCCTAAGGGGGCGGAAGACAGTCAGGCGGGCGATGAGGATGATGACAAGCCCACGTTGGAAATGAGACTTATGGACGGGGAAATGGGGTTCGGAGCACCAGAGGCCTTTTGGTGTGATGGGTGGACTTTAGCCATTATGCAAGCAGGGAACAAGGATACGGCTACGCCAATGTATGCCAAGCTAGAAGACGTCATGCTTTATGGGCAGGTGTCTGGATACGACACCAAGTGGAGGGACGTCGCATTTAAGTTTTTCGCTGAGGGGGAGAAGGGAGGGAAGTTGAAGAACAAGTTGTGGTGGATGCCGCTGGACTACGCGATGAAGGTGGTAAAGCTGACGGATGGCAAGAGCTGGAAGGATGTGGAAGTCTGGGCGCCTGCAAAGGAGATCGATAAGAAGAGGAGGAACTCGAAAACGGAACAGCAGATCGCGGAAGCGAAATTACGGAAGAGGCCCTCGAAAGTGTGAGGGAAAGTTAGCACTTGGACATGCGCTGGCAATGCTCGTCCTATGGTTAATACAAAGGTTAGGATGATGTCGAGTCTCTCCACGTAAAATTTACATGAATTACTAACTTTCAAGCCTCTCGATGTGGAATGTACGCTCAAATTGACATGAATTAAGCATTATGACACCAAATTAGCTCGAAAATACGCGATCGGACGCCAAATTCGCGCGAAAAAAAGATATCGGACGATTGAAACTAGCGTTTTTTTCTTGCAAAATGCGCCAAAAATGACCCCATTCCGCGTGGGACCACCCTGGAAGGGGAGGGAAAAAGCGCAGTCGGGATGATGGAGGCTCGCGGGAGGAGACAATGGGGGGGGATGAAGACAACAGGGGGGGAGGTAAGCGCCAGCGTGCTGGTGAAGGAGACTCGAGGCCTGTCGTTGGAAACGCCGGCGGGCGTATCTGTGATGAGGAGGGGGATCGCCAGCGGGAGGGAGGCTCGCGGCCTGTCGTTGGAAACGCCGGCGGGCGTATCTGTGATGAGGAGGGAGATCGCCAGCAGGAAGGAGGCTCGCGGCCTGTTACTGGAAACGCCGGCGGGCGTATCTGTGATGAGGAGGGGGATCGCCAGCAGGAAGGAGGCTCGTGGCCTGTTGTTGGAAACGCCGGCGGGCGTATCTGTGATGAGGATGGGGATCGCCAGCAGGAAGGAGGCTCGCAGCCTGTTACTGGTAACGCCGGCGGGCGTTCCCTATATACAGGAGGCGGTCGTGTCCGACAGATGGGAATGAGGCCTCGTCAGGATTCATGGGGACCCCTGGTTGAGAGGACCCCCGCCTCGGTTTCTTTGGTTCTGGATGACGATCCCGTACCGTCGTCAGTAAGGACGGTTTTGATGACTCTGCCCCCCCCTTGACGGGGATGGAGCAATGCCCGAACACGATACTGCTGAATGAGGATGACGATCCGGTCCCCTCGGCTGACACGGATTTTGTTGCGAGCACCCCACTGCAGAAGAGGATGTTGGAGGCTAGTAACGTGGAGGGTCCGCCGACAGTCTCAGGTGGAGGGCCGGCGTTTGCCGGATTGATGCGCCCGATTGAGGTGGTCGATCTTGAGGCGCCGCCAGGGACGTCGATCGCACCGTTGACCGCATTTACGGATATCTTCGATCGACCAAGGATGCCCTTCCACGCTCCAACGGTACATTCGGCCGGTAAATTTCATTTTCAATAAACGAGTTTAATAAGTACCTTAATATATTTCTACATAAGTTTTTTTGCATCAGTCCATGGCTTCATTGATTTCTCACACGACCCTTCCGTATTCATGTTAATTGGCATGTGCTTACGTGCAGGGAAAGGCGAAGAAGAGACTCCAGTTCGGTTTCCCCGTGGATCCGCGTCTGGGACTGTGTCCGGAGAGGCCGGCCGTGTTGTTGGCCAGGCCGCGGTCGGCGCACCAGTTGCACAACCGGGGGCGGGAGGGGACGAGCTCCCACCCAACGCACCACCCATACCGTGCGGTCAGCCAGAAAAAACGTACGAAGAGTTGATGGCAGAGGCGGCGGCTGCGCAGGGGCAGAAGGCAAAGGTCGGGGAGGGGGCAGGCGAGGGGCGGGGCAGGAGACGGAGGGTGCCGACGAACCTGCACAGCCGCAGAAGGGTGGAGGTCAGGGCAGAGATGCGACGGCCGAAAAACGAATCAGGGACGTTCGGCCGGACGTCCGGATGTGCTTTATGGATGGCGCGAAACTGAGAGGTCGCGGAGGTTGGACTTTGAAATGGGTAGACGACGTGTGGATAAGCTGGCAGCACAAGTACCCCAAGAAGGAAGATTTTCTGCTCTTTGGCACCCTCCTGGGCCGCGAGAAGACAAGGTGGTGATCAGATGGTTTGATGAAGGGCACGACCTCGGTTGGAGTGATGAGAGCGAGGAAAGTATCGTTCCCTCTGAAGTTCGCTAGCGAACATGTTACTCTCCTGAAGGAAGGCGCCAGCTGGGACAACATTCCTTCACATCGACCTGGCAAGCGATGATGGGCGAGGACTTTGCACAAAATCGCGTTTTGCACGTTTGCCCACCGCAACGTGGAGAAATGCAGATGTACATAGTAGTTGGATCAGTGACCGTGACTTTGGGCAGTTTAGTAGCTGGGGTGACGTGTCCAATGTATATATGGTGGGGCGCGTCCAAGGGGGTCCACGCTGATTGAGCACTTGCATGTGTTCTATTCACATATTCGGACATGTATGAAATGAATAAATTGTTTGGACGATTGCAAATTGATTGATTGAAGAATGAGATACCATTATTAATTGAAAAATGTAAAACCTCATTGTGAATTTGTACTTCAAACTTTCACATGCATGCCCCAAATTGTGCATTTGTGCAGGTTTAATTATGAGAAGTAGCATTTCTCTACAAATATTGAGAAATTTAGGGGCACTTGGGGTTGTTGGCCATGTTCATTCATGATAAAATGGACTTTTTATGCTGTAAATCATATTCCACTAGTCCAAAACACTGCTTTCATGACGTCAAAGTACCAGCAATGGCCCTAGGTTGGAGCAGTAGATGTTGGGGACGCCCTCTAGTGTAGCACATGTCCATGCCGCTCGAGTATATCACGAAAAGTCCACGGGTGGCGGCCCTGCCGCGCGCGGCCGAGGGCACGCCAGGTGAGGACATATCGCCCAGGCTGGGCGGGCTTGGTGCCAGCTAGTCTATCTGATGTATCTACCTGATCTGTGCGGGCCATGCAGGTGCCCGGCTAGGCCCAGGCGCCTGTTGCCTAATAATGTGGGAAACATAGGCAAATCAGCGTACAAGTCCTCATTACTAATGTGGCAAACCAAAGGGGATGTTAAGGGCCTTGCACAGCATCTTGGTGACGGCGCCGTCGAGTCGTTGCTCCAGCTCTGCGTCAGTGTCCAGGTCCTCGGCGCCGTAGGTCAGGATCGTCAGAATGACGACCTTGAAGAGGTCACGCTTGACGAATCCGGGGTAGGGCGGGGTTGCTCCACCAGCGGCAGCAT
>RPFO01001185.1:0-25706 GCA_009746045.1 Mesostigma viride | reverse complement strand
GCACGCAGGCTGGTTTGACCTGCCACAGTCACTCGTGGAGCAATTCACCAAACCTAGGCCGGGCCAAGATTCCCAATGCTCTGACGCAGAGGCGCTTCACAGACTACTGCATGGCATCACTAGGAGTTAATTTGAAGCCCCCGTAACCTGTCCGGTAACTTCGACGCCCCCGTAACCTGCCCGGTAACTTCGACGGGGCAGGTTACGGGTCCGTATTCGTTGGCGGTTTAGGTTACCGGACCGGTTACGGCACCATTCGGAATATTGGCCCCGAGATTCGGTACGGCCCAATAACTGGGCCGGTTATGTTTACGGGGGCGTGAACGGCTTCGGTTCAGGTTACGTTGGGGTATACGGGACGGGTCAGGTAGTGGGTACGGCGCCATAGCTGCCCCAATATTAGGTACTGGGCTGGTTACGGGGCCGTTATCGTTAACTGGATCGTAAACCGCGACATAGCTGGCTAGCTACGCATGCACACTGTGGAAGACGTAGAAGACGACGAAGACATTGCATGGTAATTAAGTCTTTCGCAGTCAGGACAGCCTCTGTTGTGTATCGATGGAGGACGCGCGGGCCTGGGAAGCACGCTGGGTGGCAAAGCGCACAGCGGCAACCGCATTCGCAGAAGAATCTCTGGCAGCAAAGGTACGTCGGACCCCTCACAAGACGGCTGCCATGGGAATTAATGAATATAGTAGCTGAGAACGCATATGCGTATATGTCGTCGCCAGGGGACGCTGTCGCAGACTATAGCTTCTCGCAAAGGTTTGAGGGGATTCATAAAACGTATTGTGGCAAGGATGATGTGGGTATGGTTGTGTTCACCCTATCGTCGCAGTTGACCACCCTATCGTCGCAGCGGCATCACAGCGCTCAAAAGCTGAGGGGCCGCCATGCAATGTCCCTGTACTTTTTATTGCGCAGATAAGGAAGCGTTGTAGTGAGCACCATGTTGCATGGGTTGCATTCGTTATACTGCCTGTAGATAGTGGCCACGACTAGTTTATTTGAGCTTACCCTTGTTGTAATGATGTGACAATACTTCAATGTGGTGAGCCAACCATGCTTGATATGATCTGCTGCGTGCAAGCTGCCATAATACCGTGATCCTGTTGGATGATCCTACTTGGTTCCCTGTCCTCCATTGGCCATGTTTTTTGCCCATGTCAGTTAGCGCAGTTTATGATGTGTTGTTTTGTTGTTGAGCTGGGTTGGCATAGGCCTTACACTCTAACCCGGGGGAAACAGAGAAAATGCTGGTTAGGCACGTGAGTGCTACCGTCAGTGTTCACATAGTTGCCATGCACCCAGTGCATTGTCGTGTCTGCCTCATCATCTGCCGGCTCACCGTGGCAGCGTTGATTTCTGACTTTCCCTTGTTGTAATGATGTGACAATACTTCAATGTGGTGAGCCAACCATGCTTGATATAATTTACTGCACGCAAGCTGCCATAATACCGTGATCCAGTTGGATGATCCTACTTGGTTCCTTGTCCTCCATTGGCCATGTTTGTTGCCCATGTCAGTTAGGGCAGTTTAGGATGTTTTGTTTTGTTGTTTACCTTGGTTGGCATAGGCCTTACACTCTAACCCGGGGGAAACAGAGAAAATGCTGGTTAGGCATGTGAGTGCTACCGTCAGTGTTCACATAGTTGCCATGCACCCAGTGCATTGTCGTGTCTGCCTCATCATCTGCCGTCTCACCGTGGCAGCGTTGATTTCTGACTTGTTCCCCCGCTCCGCATGCGTTGGGATTCCGTTTTGGCGTTGCCGTTCAATACAGGTGAGGGAATGCAAAGAACCGCTTGACTTCTCTGAAGCATCAGCAAAGTTTGACGTACATGGCGACCCATGGAAGCGTGAGGCGGGGGCAATATACATGGAACAGGAATTGAAAAAATGGCATCAACAAAATCCCAAGCTGTGGAGCAGCCTGAAATTTGTAAAGAATGGAGTTGTGACCAGTACACTTCAGGGAAGTGTAGCGGTGAGTCACTCTCTTATTTTAGTTGGCGGCAATTTATTGCTGTGATGCAGGCTGCCATGCCAGCAGTCTTCCCTAATGTGTGTGGTAGGAGTACAAGACAAAGGCATCCATTTATGGTGCTGGCCTCTGCACTGACCCTGCCGCTACATGGTTGGTAATGTTGCTGCTTGGTTGGCTTTCCTTTGACGTGCATATCGTCCAATTTCGGTAATGCAGAAAGAACGCCTAAGGAAGCACATCATTACCTGGAGCAGGGCACGAGAGGCAGCAGAAAAGAGAGAGGAAGAGAGTGAAAGAGAGGCGGCGAAGAAGCTCGAGGAGCAGGATCGGAAAGGCAAGAGGCAGCGGGTGGAGGAACATGGCAACGAAGCCAGCGGCAGAGAGGAGCTGCGAGCAAGCATGTCAACTGCGGTGGATGCAGACGTGGGGGAGGCACATGCGGGGCAAGCATGTGTAGGCCTGGAAATCGTGCCAGGGCCCACCGTGATTGCAATTGCCGAGTTCCTGCTGAAGCGAGCACTGGCCTCATTGCCGCAGTTGGCAGCCAAGGACGCGACAATCACGGAAGTGGATGCTTTGTGCAAGGAAGAAAACTCGGGATCGGGGAGTCCAGCGGTGGACCTGATGAACAACACAGCCTGTGCCCTTGCAAATGCCGCGCTGCAGTTGGTCTCCAACTCCGTCCATGTTGATGGCAAGGTCAGTGGTGGCACAGTTTCTTCCTGTTTTGGGTATGACGCATAAATAATTGCCCCTTGTATGTACGGGTGCGGTCGATTGACCTCCCTCGATCCAGCAACATTGCAACATCCGTTACTGACGTCCACTGCATGTGGCGGATGCGTTCCTTCTGCATGGGGTTTGCCTTGTGTGCCGTTATTGTGCAGGGTGTCGTCAGTACATCGGATGCACTGGGGCCCCAGGCCGGTCAGGGGGGCATTCCAGCGGAGCAGCAAGCGAGTACATTGACACAGGAGGGGACAAGGCAGGCCGAGGTGGGGGGCAACACCGGGGGGCGGCAGCAAAGGTGGAGCGGGGGAAGCAGGAGGAGGCGGGGGAAGCCAAGCCTGAGGGGGGTTGCGCCGGGGGGGAGGCAGCGAAGGTGGAGCGGGGGAAGCAGGAGGAGGCGGGGGAAGCCAAGGACGAGGAGGGGAGCAGCACCGGGGGGGAGGCAGCGAAGGTGGAGCGGGGGAAGCAGGAGGAGGCGGGGGAAGCCAAGGACGAGGAGGGGAGCAGCGACGGGGGGAGGCAGCGAAGGTGGAGCGGGGGAAGCAGGAGGAGGAGGGGAAAGCCAAGGCCGAGGAGGGGAGCAGCGCCGGGGGGGAGGCAGCGAAGGTGGAGCGGGGGAAGCAGGAGGAGGCGGGGGAAGCCAAGGACGAGGAGGGGAGCAGCGACGGGGGGGAGGCAGCGAAGGTGGAGCGGGGGAAGCAGGAGGAGGCGGGGAAAGCCAAGGACGAGGAGGGGAGCAGCGCCGGGGGGCGGAAGCAAAGGTGGAGCAGGGGAAACAGGGTCAGGCGGGGAAGGGCAAGGCCGAGGAGGGGAGCAGCGCCGGGGGGAGGCAGCGAAGGTGGAGCAGGGGAAACAGGGTCAGGCGGGGAAGGGCAAGGCCGAGGAGGGGAGCAGCGCCGGGGGGGCGGAAGCAAAGGTGGAGCAGGGGAAACAGGGTCAGGCGGGGAAGGGCAAGGCCGAGGAGGGGAGCAGCGCCGGGGGGGAGGCAGCGAAGGTGGAGCAGGGGAAACAGGGTCAGGCGGGGAAGGGCAAGGCCGAGGAGGGGAGCAGCGCCGGGGGGGCGGAAGCAAAGGTGGAGCAGGGGAAACAGGGTCAGGCGGGGAAGGGCAAGGCCGAGGAGGGGAGCAGCGCCGGGGGGGAGGCAGCAAAGGGGAAGCGGGTGAAGCAGGAGGAGGCGGGGAAGGGCAAGGCCGAGGAGGGGAGCAGCGCCGGGGGGGCGGAAGCAAAGGTGGAGCAGGGGAAACAGGGTCAGGCGGGGAAGGGCAAGGCCGAGGAGGGGAGCAGCGCCGGGGGGGCGGAAGCAAAGGTGGAGCAGGGGAAACAGGGTCAGGCGGGGAAGGGCAAGGCCGAGGAGGGGAGCAGCGCCGGGGGGGAGGCAGCGAAGGTGGAGTGGGTGAAGCAGGAGGAGGGGGGGGAAGCCAAGGACGAGGAGGGGGTCAAGACCAGAGGGGCGGCAGCAAACAGGAAGCGGGTGAAGCAGGAGGAGGGGGGGGAAGCCAAGCCTGAGGAGGGGGTCAAGACCAGAGGGGCGGCAGCAAAGGGGAAGCGGGTGAAGCAGGAGGAGGCGGGGAAGGGCAAGGCCGAGGAGGGGAGCAGCGCCGGGGGGGCGGAAGCAAAGGTGGAGCAGGGGAAACAGGGTCAGGCGGGGAAGGGCAAGGCCAAGGAGGGGAGCAGCGCCGGGGGGGCGGAAGCAAAGGTGGAGCAGGGGAAACAGGGTCAGGCGGGGAAGGGCAAGGCCAAGAAGGGGGGGAAGACAGGAGGGAAGACAGCAAAGGGCAAGCATGGGAAGAAGGTGGAGTTAATCGTGGTGTCCAGTGAGGAGGAGGAGGAGGATGAGGAGGCGGAGCCGAGGAAGGTAGCGACCGATGAGGAGAAGAGCAAGGAAACACACTGTCAGTTCTGTGTCATGACCGCTAAAGTTTTTCATAAACACAAGGACGAGCGTCTGTACCCAAACAGACTCACCTTCACCAACTTTGAATCAGGCTGCCATGTGGACGCAGGTATCATGTTTGTCTGGGCGTTGATCCTCGCGTCCTACTGGGGACGCATGTGGGGGCTGATTTTGATAGGGGGGAGAGCGCGTGGAGAGGACCACTGCAGTGAACGATGCGAGGTGGGATGGCAGCTGATGCAGTGTGTGTGGTACCTAGCCTTTGCCACGCCGGACAATCAGGATTTCTACCAAGCCAAGCTGGATGAGGCAAGGGACTTGCTACGAGATGCGCTTGCGAGGGTATCCGCAGATGTGAAGCCAACGGGAGAGGGCGTCCCAGATGCAACGGTGAGACTGTTCGGCTTGACCATGTCAGATTGTGCAACATCAAAGAGGGCAACTGGATGTGCAAGCCCCCCGCGTCACCGAGGAGCCTTCTTTTTCGCTTCTCGACCTCTCGTATCGCGAAGAAGCTCACCCCACGCCGCTGTCCGTCACCGACCGCATCAAAAAAGCGTGCCAGTCATCGCTGTGGGCACATAAAAAGCACGCCACGGAAGGTGAGCAGTATCCTGAACCACTGTGCTTCCACCCGCGCACGTTCGCTGAGGTGCCCCCATTCCTGGCCTTCTGCAACCTCCACAACTGGAAAACGCTGCCATGCAGGAAGTACAAGGGAGGGGATGTGCCAGTGAAAGTGGAGGGGGTGCAGTTGATGGTGGATGGCAAGATGTGCACAGTCACAATGCGCCTATTTGCGCTCATCCGGTTTTATAGTTACAAACATTTCACGGCGCTGCTACCCGCTAGTGAATGGGGGGGTGTGGATAACTGGAATGAGCACGACGGGATAGCGGCGAAGGGCAACAACGGAGAGCCCCTGGCAAGGGTGCGGCACGTGGGAAACGTGACCACATACCTCGAGCAACGGCTTAGCATGCCAGCGCCTACGCTTCTTCCGGACACTTGCGCATGCGTGGCACTCCTCTAACTCCGCCTGAGCGACCTTCAACCCCGGCGCCCCCATAAGCCTAGTCGCCCAGTCTAGCGTTTGCCCCGCCACATGACCCACCGCAAGGTGAATCTGGTGAGCAAGCATCCGCAATCCTATGGCCGTGGGGGTGGTGCCATCCCCTTCTATGCTAGGCACCTGCCCCGCCAAGCTCTCTGCATGTGCATTCCTGTCGGCAATGTGCTCTAGTGAGGCCTTACTGAGGCGGCGACCCAACTCCACGTCTACGTGAGGGGCTACCTCGGCATCTGCCGGCACTATCTCACCTGAAGGGGTGAGCTCCGGAAGGGCGTGTTCAGGCTCTATTGCGACCACGCTGGGCACGCACTCCTGATCAGCTGCAGCACTTGCACTTCCATTCTGAACCACGGACGTGGGAACATTAGGACTACAAGGCACAGCATCCTCACGCCTAGCCGACTCACCGCGACACACATCACCTCTATGACGTCACTTGGGCATGGCTGGCCGTGGGGCGCGGCATGTGTTGGGGTCGTGTCCAGGAAGCCGAACCGCCCAGCAGCGCCGGCACACTCGAGTCGCCTTGCCGAGGTCCAGCCGCAGCGTGCAGTTGGCCTCGGTGTGCCCCACGCCGGTGCACCGCTCGCAGACGACCTTCTCCTTGGGGACGCCACCCTGCTGCTGTTGCTGCCTGCCAGCGCCGCCCTCCTGTCGAGGCTGCTTGCCCTGACCGCCTCCCGGCCCGCGTTTGCTGGACGCGTTCTGGTTGTGCCGACCACCGCGAGCTCGGCGTTTGCCACCCAACATTCGCACCACGTTGTCGGCCACCGTCGTGGACAGCTGGGTAACAAGAGTGGTCAAGTCCGACAGAGAAGCTGCTGGCGGGGTCGAGGCAGGCACAGGGTTTACCTGAGCAACTGTCGGCAGCTTGTTGTTACGCCTGGGGCCGCCCCGGTCCTTGAACATCTCTCGGAGGTGCGCCATGGCTGCGTTGAACCGTTTCTGGTCGTCCGGGGTGCCCACTACCACGGAAGAAGCTAGCGCAATTTTCATGCCGAGACCGGCCTTGACATTGGCACGGCTCTCTGGCGTCAGCCCCAGCGCATCCAGAACTGCGCTGAGTAAATATTCGCTACTCATGTGCTTCAAGACACCCTTGCTCCGGACCTGGGCCGCGAATCTGGCCATGTCCGAGCTGAGGTAATTCGGGTCAAGCGACAGGTTGCGCACCAGCGCCTGCCCCTCCTTTTCCTCGTCAGGAAAGCTTGAGGTGTCGAGCACCTCTTGCAGGGCCTTCACTGTGTCGGGCCAGGTCCACGCCTCTTTGCTGGCGTTGATAATGACCCCGCGCACGTCCGCATTACCCGTAGACTCGTTGCATACCTCTGACCGGCGCAGCTTGGTGAGGAAAACTGCGTCGGACAGTTCGTTGTAGTCCTGCCGGAGCTCGCCCAGGCTGTTAATAAACTCCTCCACGGCGGACGGCGTCAGAATTTCTGGCAGCTTACTTGGCAGCTCTTCTTTCTTGAAAACTTTCCGGGCAGTTGGTGCTGACTGCTGCCCCGGAGCTGTGCTGACCGAGCCCCCAGCTGGCTCAGTCGCCACGGTGGCTGCGCCACTCCCATCCGCCGGAGTTGATGCTTGCGTTCCCTGGTCCTGGGTTGCAGCTTGCGTTCGCTCCGCGCCACGCGCCATGAGCCCAGAAAAATGGTCAACGGTAATGTTGACTGTTGTGAATACAAGTTGAATGCCCTTCACCGCTGGCTAGCACGCCGGCGATGGAGACGGGATTTTTGTTGTTTGGGGAACCGATTGTGGGAGGCTGAGCCCGCAGCCGCCACTGATTGCTATTGAACCCTTGCAGCTGGCCAGGCCGCAAGGAGCTCAGCGGCGCGGCGCTAACCGATAAGGCATGCTCGAGCCTCTAACCCGAGACTACCGGTAGGCTACCCGATAGTGCATGCTCGAGCCTCTAACCCGAGACTACCGGCACTCAGCGGATCTGTGCTACCGAGGGCGACGGTTCTCTGACCGTCCCGGCGCGCACTGGCTTCCGTACCTTGCTTAGGCACCGACTAGCATCTAGACACCAATCTTTGATGCCCACCTGACTAGGCGCCCAGGCCGGCGACTACCGGCCAGCCGATAGATGCCACTCGGGAGCACAACTGGCTACCACATCGTGGCTGCGGGATACCAGGTTGTACCGCCTCAGTACTGAGGTTATCCCACTAGACGCCCCACCCACTTTCCACGCAGCCTGCTCTACAGCTGTAGGTGCACCAAGGGCACCTGCACCAGCATGATCTCTCAGAGCTCAAGGGGGGCCTGGCATGGGGTGGAAAATCAGCATGGCTATACAAAGGCTAGGGCATGGCTTCTCATCAGAGAGTGACTCTCTGCATTCGCAGCGCTGGGCTAAATTCTGATAATGCATCATCCTGATAATGCACACATGTCACCATTGTCTCAGTTAATGCAGTCGGGGTAAAATTGGCTCCAGAGTTCTCAATTCTCGAATTCTCAGAGGGCGGGGGCCGAGATTAATTAAGAGGTACCTTGAAATTAAATAAGAGGCATGGCTCTATCGAGATATATGTTCGGAGGGGAATTTCTATTGGCGTGAATTTGTAGTATTGTACGAAAACATGTCAAGGGTGACGGAAAGAAGGACTTATGTTCCAATTCAATTCAATGCACGACGGTATTGGACGGAGTTCCCGGTCTGGCAAGCGGATTTTGGATCTCACGTTCAGAAAAGGGCTTGGGTACACGACGCGGCGCGACGTACGTTGTAAAATGGCTCGCAGAAAAGGAACCGTGGCGACTATTTGGCGCCGCGTCGGTCTTGACGTTGTTTGCTCCGTTGGATCTGCATCTACGGCGTTCGTGGGTTGTTTCGAAACCCGGTCGATGAGATTTTACGGAGAAGTAGGGTATATAAGTGATCTTTGTTGTTTCCTTGATACAAGTGATCCTTTTTTGACCAAGCGGTGAACTGAATGTAGAAGTCGGAGTAAATTATACGGTCTGACACGTTGTCGTACTATACTACAACTTTACGCCAATAGAAACTCGCCTCCAAAAATATATCTGGATAGAGGCATGCCTCTTATTTAATTTCAAGGTACCTCTTATTTAATCTCGGGCGGCGCCCTCCGAGAACTTGAGAATTTGAGAACCGGAATCGTGGCAGTCGGGGTAAAATTGGCTAATGCAATATGCAAGACACATTAATTAATTAATAAATTAGGAACATAACTGTGGGAGTACATGTAGTTGTTGTTGTTGTTGGTGGTGGTGGTGGTGGTGGTGGTGGTGGTGGTGGTGGTGGTGGTGGTGGTGGTGGTGGTGGTGGTGGTGGTGGTGGTGGTGGTGGTGGTGGTGGTGGTGGTGGTGGTGGTGGTGGTGGTGGTGGTGGTGGTGGTGGTGGTGGTGGTGGTGGTGGTGGTGGTGGTGGTGGTGGTGGTGGTGGTGGTGGTGGTGGTGGTGGTGGTGGTGGTGGTGGTGCATGGTGGTGGTGGTGGTGGTGGTGGTGGTGGTGGTGGTGGTGGTGGTGGTGGTGGTGGTGGTGGTGGTGGTGGTGGTGGTGGTGGTGGTGGTGGTGGTGGTGGTGGTGGTGGTGGTGGTGGTGGTGGTGGTGGTGGTGGTGGTGGTGGTGGTGGTGGTGGTGGTGGTGGTGGTGGTGGTGGTGGTGGTGGTGGTGGTGGTGCACTTCATGCACCTGGAGCAGGTGTAGTTAACTGACATTACATCCTACCCTCGCAAGGAAGTAGCCCAGAATGTATTAAAGGCCATATGCACAGCTTCAGGGATATGTGCCACATGTACTCACAATGGAGTCATGTAATGAATTAATTAATGAGGAACATGACAGAGAGTGTACATGCCCGCCTACTACAGGCACTATACCAGCCTAGGCCTAGCCTTTTTAGTCATGTACATGTGTGCCTATGATGAGCCACCCTCCAGATGATGCCTAGCTTTATTTAATTATGCAGTGCCCATGCAGGGAGTAACTCTCTGCTGAGACGCCATGCCATAGCTCTTGTATAGCCATGATGATCTTCCCCCACATGCCACGCTCCCCCTTAAGTGGGCATAGCGCGATACATCATGAGGGTGCAGGTGCCTTGGTGCACCTCGAGCAAGTGTTGTTTACATCCCCACCCTTGCAGGAAGTAGCTTAGGATGTATGATAGGCCATATGCCCCCTCTCAAGGGCTATGTGCTACATATACTCCCAACGGTCGAGTTATGTTACAATTCAATTCAATTCAATTCAATGACAGAGAGTGACTCTCTGCATAGGAAGCGCAGGGCTACATTCTTCATGCATCATCCTTGCCAGCATGACATGTCCCAACTGTTGTATTGTGGTCCGCACACATGTATGTCACCATTGTCTCAGTTAATGCAATATGCAAGACAGATTAATGAATGAACATTACTCTGTTGCCATGCAGGGAGTACATGTAGCACATATCCCTGACAAGGGCCATATGGCTTCCAATGCAGGTCTACCTAGAGATAGCCACGCGGCCTTCGCGTCTTTCCTCTCAGACAACTACCCTATAGTCCTTCCACGGCGTTAGATCGCCATGCGTCCAGGCATAGCTGTCTCACTTCATATGGCATTTAATACATTATTGGCTACTTCCTGCAAGGGTAGGATGTAAACTACACCTCCTGTAGGTGCACCAAGGGCACCTGCACCAGCATGATCTCTCAGAGCTCAAGGAGGGCCTGGCATGTGCTGGAAGATCAGCATGGCTATACAAAGGCTAGGGCACAGGCATGAGCATGAGACAGTGACCGTAGTTGGGGTTGTATTCATCTCACCCTCACGACCTGTGTGTAATTAAGTGATTATTTATTCATTGATTGATGTCTTGGGAAGACGCCTGGACTATAACTTAATTGGGGAATTCAGTGCTGCGTGGTCCCCCAACGGGGACACGAGAATAATCATCCAGATTGATTAATAAACTCAGCGATCAATTATGTGAGACTACCATTGCAAAGCAAGCCTGATATGAAACAGTTGATTATTACAAGTACTCCAGTTAATCAACTAAAATTGCATGTGGTTGCGTTGGGGAGCCGCGGACCATGAAGCCCTCGAATTTCACGAAATTAGTTGCCCCACTTATGATGAAATGAAAATGCCAACGGTTGCAATGGTGCTAACGGTTACTGAAAGCATGCCACAGCCTACAATTGCTGACCAGGCTCACTGATGGGTATAATTATGAGCTGATCAGTAGTAGTAAAGACTCCTGGCACAGCAGTCCTTCAGGGGATATATACATGCTGGTTCACGAGATCGTAATGTGGATGGATCTGCAAGCGTACCAGGGAAACACATATCATATAGTATCGCAGGATAAGTCTTAGGCCATCTGTATGCATACCAAACTGCTGTCTATGTCAGTAAACAGGCAGGCAGGCAGGCAGGCAGGCAGGCAGGCAGGCAGGCAGGCAGGCAGGCAGGCAGGCAGGCAGGCAGGCAGGCAGGCAGGCAGGCAGGCAGGCAGGCAGGCAGGCAGGCAGGCAGGCAGGCAGGCAGGCAGGCAGGCAGGCAGGCAGGCAGGCAGGCAGGCAGGCAGGCAGGCAGGCAGGCAGGCAGGCAGGCAGGCAGGCAGGCAGGCAGGCAGGCAGGCAGGCAGGCAGGCAGGCAGGCAGGCAGGCAGGCAGGCAGGCAGGCAGGCAGGCAGGCAGGCAGGCAGGCAGGCAGGCAGGCAGGCAGGCAGGCAGGCAGGCAGGCAGGCAGGCAGGCAGGCAGGCAGGCAGGCAGGCAGGCAGGCAGGGATTAAGTGTTTACCTTTTTGTCATTCCGTGCAAACAGATCTTCACATGTACGTCAGCGTTGCAAGTAGCGCAGCAGCAATTCTTTTTGGGACAAGCTTCGTCTAAAAGTATAGTTTTGTTAGGATCGGAAGTCTGAACGTCCCGGCTGTGACCGCTGGTTGTCTCTGGCACCACAATAACGTTGGCGCCTGGCGTCATTGGGATCGATGAGTCATTGGGATCACACAACGCACTTCCCTTACTGCCAGGAGGACCACTGGGGCGCGTTTTCTTCATAGGACCCTTTCCCTTGCTGCCGCCAGCCGAAGCGGCTCCATTTTGCTTGGGCTTTCGAGCCATACCTCGCGTCTTTCCTGTTGAAAACACCCGTGTGTCCTGCGAAATAACACAGCCGCTCAGCCGGTGATCAACGTTAAGCTACGCCAGCAGCTTCCCCCCCTCCCTATAAAGATTTATCCAACTATATTAAAAACCAACAGAGAATACCTGCTTGCATTGGAGGCACTATGTACTCCACACTATGTACTCTTGGAGTACATAGTGTGGATTACATAGTCACTCCTTCTTGTCCGTCTTGGAGTACATAGTCACTCCGGACTATGTACTCTTGGAGTACATAGTCCGGAGTACATAGTCACTCCTTCCTATGTAATACGGGCGTGTCTCACCGCGTCGGCAGTCCCCTATTCGGAAATCCCGGATCATATGTACTCCGGACTATGTACTCTTGGAGTACATAGTCACTCCGGACTATGTACTCTTGGAGTACATAGTCCGGAGTACATAGTCACTCCTTCCTATGTAATACGGGCGTGTCTCACCGCGTCGGCAGTCCCCTATTCGGAAATCCCGGATCATATGTACTCCGGACTATGTACTCTTGGAGTACATAGTCACTCCGGACTATGTACTCTTGGAGTACATAGTCCGGAGTACATAGTCACTCCTTCCTATGTAATACGGGCGTGTCTCACCGCGTCGGCAGTCCCCTATTCGGAAATCCCGGATCATATGTACTCCGGACTATGTACTCTTGGAGTACATAGTCACTCCGGACTATGTACTCTTGGAGTACATAGTCCGGAGTACATAGTCACTCCTTCCTATGTAATACGGGCGTGTCTCACCGCGTCGGCAGTCCCCTATTCGGAAATCCCGGATCATATGTACTCCGGACTATGTACTCTTGGAGTACATAGTGTGCCACCCTATGTACTCTTGGAGTACATAGGGTGGAGTACATAGTCACTCCTTCCTATGTAATACCGGAGTAATCATGCGTAATCATGCGTATAATCATGCGTAATCATGCGTAATCATGCGTAATCATCAGAGTAATCATCAGAGTAATCATCAGAGTAATAATCAGAGTAATCATCGTCCAGACAAGCTGCACTGCCCCTAAGACCCTAAGTTACACAAGATGATGGAGTAGTTTGGTGTTGAAAGGGAAGGTCGAAAGCCTGCGCTTAATGCACCACCCGTAATTACGAGCGAAAGTACAGCCACCATGGAAAATCCCGTTGACATCGCGCAAAAACAGGCCAAGAGAAAGCGGCAAGTGGCCGAAGCGGCCCGCCGGTGGAGGTTGAAAAGGAAGTTGACGACTCAATGCATACGTACTCAGGCAATGGAGGGTGGCAACGCCGCTCCCCCTATTCGTCAAGACAACGTCGGTGCAAGAAGCACCATAATGCCTGGGCGTGATGGGTTGCACGCTTTCCGGCCAGTGCCCGGGGCTGCGAGTGTCGCCCGCCCCACGGCTATCCCCGCCTGTGCTGCAGTTCGCCCCGTCAACCCCGCTGTGATGACTCGCGACGTTGCCGTGTCGCCACTTTGTTTGGCTACCATCCCAGATCCCCCGCTGGCACCCACCGGGGCATGCCATTCGGTGCACACCAAGGAAGCATTGCACAGCAAAGGACATACCGGCGTTGCACGTGCACAAGATGCTTCCAAGCGTCCGGACGCCTGCTGCGGTACACCGAATGCGTGGGAAGCAATGCAGGCCAGGCTGGCAGAGATGACCACCTGTGCAGAAACCCGGGACATTGTTGAGCGGGGCCTGATGCGGTACCCCCACGTGAGTTTGGGGAAGCGCTTAGGCGCCGGCCTCTTTGGGTCTGTGCACCTTGTCAAGTCCACTTTACCTGGCTTTGACCATCCTCTGGTCGTGAAAGTGGCAAAGATCCCGCGCGCCACAAACCTCGTGCACATACAGCAGGTAATTGTGGATCTGAGTGCTGGAGTGGCCAGGGAAGCTGCTCTCATGACCATTGCGGGGCGTCGAGAGGGCACCTGTCCACGTGTCGCAGGATTGTGGGCCCCAGTTGAGACTGTAGGTGGCATAGTCATGGAGATGGTGACGGGTGACTTGAAGGCTGCCCGTGATGCCTCCGAATACAACCGTCCCTTTGATGTGCGCACGCCTCCCATCTTGGCGAAGTGCGCCAAAGTTTTATCCAATTTGCACTCGGTTGGAATCATTCATAACGATCTTAAGTGTGACAACTTTTTGTACAAGGTTGAGGAGGGCACGGCGGAGCCAACCATCTACATTGGAGACCTGGGCCAGGCAACCAGAGTGAACGAGATGGCGCCCATGCGTGTGCCGGGGCAGTCCCGGTGGCACCCGGCCACGGTCTTGCATCCAAGTGCAAAGGCCTTGAGGGGAACGATACAAGCTCGGCCAGAGCACGATGTTTATGCTTTCTTGGTCATGGTGGACGACCTGTTCAGGAGGTCGCCCAAGTGCTTTGTCCGCAAGGCAACGGACCCAGTTCTGTGGGAGCTGTGTAGGAAGATTGCTTTTCGACAACAATACAAGCACGATATTGTGTTACCTGACATGGCCGGGCTGGCGGACATGTTCCACAAAGCCCGCATATTCGTGCCCGATGCTTACCCCAAGCAGTAACCGTGTTGCATCCCAAGTGCAAAGGCCTTGAGGGGAACGCTACAAGCTCAGCCAGGGCACGATGTTTATGCTTTCTTCGTCATGGTGGACGATCTGTTCAGGAGGTCGCCCAAGTGCTTTGTCCGCAAGTCAACAGACCCACTTCTCCATGAGGTGTGTAGAAAGATTGCTTACATCTGTACAGTATGATTACCCCATATTCATCTTAAGTGGAAGGACATATGCTACTCGTGCATGTGGTGTGTGCCCGAGTAGGTGGCAGTTTACATTCCCCCACCTGCAGGAAGTAGCCCAGAGTGTATTAAAAGCCATATGCCCCTTCTCAGGGCTATGGGGTACATATTCTCCCAGCGGAGTTATGTTACTAATTAATTAATCACACGTTCATGGCAGGGGCGAGACACATAAGTTATTTTTTTTTTATATAATTCATCCATGTACACGTACAACGAGGGAGCTAGCACCCTACCTTGTATCACTGCCTCCCTGTTCTTACGTGCAGGGCCAAGACGTGGACCCTCACCGCCAACCTTGCCAACTTCTACCCCATGCCATGCATTGAGCTAGCTGAATGCACTTTGGCAATGTTCACAAGTTTCTGGCGTTGTGGCAGTTGGTGATTTCCAACTGGCTGCAACATCTTAAGGCTCCATTCATTGTCAATGGTATGCTGGCCAAGCCAGAGATATTGAGTAAGTCAGGACAAGGCCAAGAGGGCCCAGGTCATCAAGGACTTACCCCCCCCTAGCTGCATTGGGGAAGGAGCGTGTTTGCAAACATGGGAGGCATGCTAGACAATTAGATCGCTAGGGTCGCCAGCACCATAGATATACCATACGACTGTTTGCGTCGGCCTGCCTGTATAGATAGCTTACACCGGTATAGGATTGCGTGCACCCATCCCTCCATCCACACCTTGGGGTTAATGCTCCGTGACTCCCGGCCCAACGGGAGCACGAGTTTAATTAATTCATTAATTAATTGGGTCACTTTCGTAAATCAGTGCATGCATGTACGTCCTGGCTATTATCAGAACACTTGCCCACGCTCCTTAGTATCATATGCTCACATGGGTCTTATTGCACCCACACAACTTATTGGTCCGGATTATCACGAGATCTTGTGGACAGCATGTGCTGGCAGTAAATTGCATTAAATTAGAATATGACTCCGTTGGGACATCATGTAGCACGTATTCGCTAGCATGCTGATGGGTGGGCGTGAGCGAAGCCACGAAACCTAACTAAGCTAACTCTAAGCTAATCTAAAAAATCAGGGCTCACTCAACATCAGCAAAGCGCCACTTCCTCCTGGGGTGGGGTGGGGGGGCTTGCCCACGGGCGCTGACGTGTGGGCCTGGACAATGGTCTGCCACCTCATCCTGTCCTGCATGGCAGTCCAAGCAAGAGCGAGGGAGGAAATGTGTTGTTCAACCAGGGCTGGGACCACTAGGTCGGCTGCCTGTAAGTGAAGAAACAATCCACATGACTTGTCCTCGCCTGCATGTCATGCAAGTTCTTACATCACATCTTGTAGCCACCATGACGAACCAGCAGACCCTGTTGACGACGAGACTTGAAGAAAGGAGGCGTGTCCCGGTCACAGTCATCAAGGCCGTACACCCGGTTCCCTGCGTTATGGATCAGTTCCCTGTTTCCTTCCTTCTTGCGATCCCCCTTTCTCATGGGGATTGCAGATGTGGTGCACCTGGGGTCGTGGACAGTCCCGTTGCATTGGTGGACCATCGTCACAGCAGCCGTGACACGATAAATAGGGAAGAGTTCACCGGCTACCGGTTCGGCAGCCTTCTCGAACAAGGGCAGCTGCTGGCGTCTGCTAAACTTGCCCAGTTCTTCGTACCACGTGGGCACGATCCACAAATAGGATTTGCCATCATTCCCTTCCACTGACACTACAGCTGTGACTTCACATATCCAATGCTCTCCAGCGTCATCAGCAAGCACGTACCGACGCGGATCCTCCGCGGCACCGACTCTGTAGTCCTGCGGCCTGTAAGCATAAGTATGCCCCACCGCCACGGTCGCCTTGTATGTGACTGCCTTGCGCCATAGCCGCACACCCGGGTCTTCAACTCATTCCACGTCTCCGCCGCCTCGGGAAAATACTCCTTGAAGCGATGCAAGACAATAGCCGGCGTCAAACCATGCTGCACGTGCTCCCACTCGATGACCCCATCAGTACCGTTGCGTGTGCTGCGGATCAGAAGCTTGGGGATGCCGCCAAAACATGTCCTTACCCGTCCCCCAGCACGTCCCTCGGTGTGTTCAACTGTAGGGTACGCAGCCCCGTCCGCCAATGCCACCCCCAGTGTAGCCGTGCCGCTTTGGCCGGAGAGCCAGTCCTCATGCACACCTCCACTCTTGAACAAGTACTTGGCAGCTGGGCTTGATAGCAGTGCTTCACGCGCCTGTGGAGTCAAGAACTTCTCTGGGTCCTCGAGCCCCTTGAGTATATTATCCAACGCGTGCTGCCTCTCCCCTGCGAAAACAGCGATGCATGGTGAACGGGGCGATGTATCAATCCTTGCAAACAGTACATGCAGTGAGCTAGGCTCATTGATTCCTGAACTTAGTGCACGTTGCCCCAGGACACTCACCTCGTAACCTCCTCATGGTGCCTTACAATATGCATAACGTCTACAGGGTGGGCTGTCATGGGCCAGGTTTGGGATCGCCACCTTGCATGTATGCCCTGGAACACACCCGATAGAGGTGGGCCACGGGGGCCATTCTGACATCCAAAATCACACATCCCAACCCCAAACCCTAACTATTTTAAACCCTAAGCACAGCCCGGCCCTTATGCATGTACATGTCCACGGTACTAACTCGGCTGGAAGCTTGCGTTGCACATGAAAATAGCAGCAGGCTGGTAATAATCCTTACATTTCAGCAGCAACCATTTGTCAGCATCTAGGATATGGCGGGCGTTGACGCTTCTCATCAGGTCCCCAATCATGCCGTGATCCCTCTCAAACGCATGGCCGTCCATATCCCAGAGCCTGCCCACGTCCTTGGTCTGGTGCGCCACATGGAGCCCCATATGACAGTTGGCTGTGGCAGCGTTGTGGCCTCGCTCGTTTGCAGTCTTCCCCCTCTGTGCAACCACGCCAGCATTGGCGTACTTTCCACGAGGCCATAGGGCATTGAAACGTTTCAGGAACTCGCGATACACCTTGTCGGCATTGTCAGCATGCGTCGGGGAAGTGTACTCGCTCAGTACCATCTCCGTCCACTGCGATGAAAGCAAACATGAGCAGCATTACATTGAAAGCACGTTTCCAGCCAGTCACGTTTACAATGCGATTATAATATATATTTTGACTCATGGGGCTTGTAGATAAAAACCTAAAACAGCTCACACATCATGAAGTGACATGTCTATGCAAGTGCACATGATGTAGCATACGGGGAATGTTAGGTTGGCAAGGTCTTACCACGCAAAGGTCCCGCACCATTTGAGCAGTGCCTCGAACGCGCTGGGGAGGCCGTGCGTTAGGTTCTTTGGCAGACTCCCGCACTCGAAGAATCCATTCCATGGCATGTGGTACCATCGGCAGGCACTGCAGGAACTGCATGGCCTTGAAGAAAGGGTATCGGGTGAACGGGTTCTTGGGCAATGCGGCCCTTCCGCTGGTGGTGGGCCACGCTCTCGCATATGCATCACATTCCCGGATCTCATCGGATTTCAGGAGCCGGGTGCAGATGAAAATGAAGACGGTTTTGATGATCCCCAAGCACAGCAAGTGAAAGATCTCAATGGGAAACCGTCGAAACCTGTCCCAGTGCCTGAGACCCTGCCATACGGAGGGACGGCTGTGCTTAATACCGTGCTCCGCCTCCGCCTCCTTCGCGAGCTTGGCCCTGGAAAACGCAATGTGTGGGATGGAAGGCACAAAGTTTCACAATCGGGATACGTCAAAGCATGCAGACCTTGTGGAATGGTCTACGAAAGCTTGGCAGATATCCGAACCACCACGGCAGACCTTATGCTACAGACCATCTGTGCACGGTCAGACCTTGTTGCTGCCACACACACAATTGATGACTGCACACAGGGCGGCGTTGCTTTCCTCCCGCTGGACCTGGGTACCATCCGCCATGCATGCATGGTGCGGTGTGAATGGGTCTACATAAGACTGGTAGATGCAACGTGGGGTGCTACCAGACCAATTGTGTTATATAGCATGGAGTTCATGTAGGGTTAACTTACTTCTCACGAGCCGTCAGTCCCTCACGCTCCATGGTTGCGCACACAGCTCGGTGGCCCTCCTCCGTACGCAGCTCAAGCACCACTTCGGTGTGCCCCCAGAACTCGGAGTGGAGAGTACAAAAGCCGCAGCCATGATTGCTGCCAGACGCCATGAGCCCCATCTCTGCAAACCGCGCCCCGGAATCTAGCAGCCAAAAAAAGGGTACTCTGACCTCCATCCACGACACAACACCGGTCAGAGGGTCTGCCATTTCCATGGCCACCCCTTGCTGCAGTGGGCGGATCTCGTTATCCAGCAGCCACTTGTTGAAGGCATCCGCATCCACATGCTTTGGCCTCAGCGTGACCACGTGATTGCGGGCAGCCGATCGATCCAGCGTTAGGATCCTGAACTGATACGACACCACATCGGCATCCGTATTGTCAGTGATCTTGAAGCTATCCATCCAAAGCACGATTGGGATCACAACGACGGGCAAGCCCAGCCGCGGGCGGGCCTGACACTTGCGGAGGGGGCCCTTCTGCCAGTCCCTGAAATCACCTATGGGCTGCATCAAAGGGTGGCCATGGGGATCCCTTAGATCATTCCCATCAGCATCTGTTTCCACGATGCCCCCGGTCGTGACTCCGTATGTCCGTGACAAGAAGTAGTCGTGTTTCCCAACTGTGCCCTCTTGCTCCATTTCCGCGAAGTCTTCTTCAGAGTGAACCCTGATATGGCGCTTGTAGGTCCCTGCCTCCACCAATTCCGTCCAGTTGCATGCAAATAGCTCCTTCTCATGAAACCCGGGGCTTCCCCTTTTCAGGTGCGTGTGTCGCCACTTGTTGGCATACAAGTACTGCACCTCGAAGAGCACCTTGACAGAATCCGAGAGCTTGTCGTCACGCTGGTACAGGACGCCGGTCAGCCTCACCGGGGCCCCATAAGGCTTGCCTTTGTTCACACCGTCCTCAGTCACCGAGACCTCGAGGAAGTCACCGACCGTGAACGTCTGGCCGGATAGCGCTATCCCACGAAGGCGGCACAGAGGATGGTCGTGGAAGAAGGTACTCATGTGGAAACCTGTGCGCCGGCCATCCGCAAGCACCTCGGGCCGCACATGCAGGTGGCGCGTGACATTGTGCTGGCGTAGCAGATGTTGAAGCCGGGTCTTGATGCTGCACGTGTGGGCGACAGAGCCGTTAGGGAGTTCAATTCGCGTGACATGGTGCGTTGGGAGCTCCTTTTCCACCTTCCTGACCACAGGGAGCGTGAGCCGGTCGGCATCTTCCGATCGGTACTTGGGGTCTTGTCTCATGGCAGTTCTGCACAGCACGCCTTCGTCAGTCCGAGAATCGATTCGCTTATGGTATGCAAACTCCAGAAACTCCGAGTGCGACCGAAAGATCCCGTACCCAGTCTCATTTCCCTGGCCGTCTGTTGGGGCCGAAGGCACTGAGCATGGATCAGGAGCTGCCACCGTCATGCGCCCGTCTATTTTCCCCCCTGGACAATGGCTAAGTCTCCGTTGCACGGCGGGCTCCTCAACGGAGTCAGCACTATTCCCGCCGTCGCCTCCATCCCCTGATTCAGTTGCATCCACTTCATCTGACCCAGCGTCGCGCGACAGAGCCCTCCCAGCGTCAACATCATCGTCAAGTGCAGCGTTATCCACCAACTCGTCCTCAACGTCCTCATCGCAGTTGTTGATGCCAATGACGGTGTGAGCCACGGCGATGTCTTGACGCCTTTTTTTCTTGCTGAAGAGATACCGGTGCGGCATTTGTAATCGCTTCCTTCGACGGGAATAATTAGGCACCCTGAAACCGTCCCGGTGGAGGGTCGTCCGTGCCTTTCATCATAAGGCTCAAAGACACCGACGACCAGCCATGCAGCTAAAGCCACTGTTTGAGTTCCTGTGCCGAGGGTCCTCCACTCCCTTGAGTATCCTAGTATCCAGCGTGTAGTTCTTCTTGCCTGCGTTAATTGGGCAATGAACGGTAATTCAACAAGGCGAACAAACATTAATTCCATGCATTCGGCCTGGCCAAGTTTTGCGCTGTGCCGCCGCCACTTCACGGCCTGGCCAAGTTTTGCGCTGTGCCGCCGCCACTTCACGAACCACGGTAATGACGTTTATATAATATAAGCCCTAACCTACTGTGATATAATGAAGTTGGTGTCACGTGAGCACAGGACCTTCAATTGCTATTCTCCAAGTGGCAGGGATTATTAGGACTATCTACTCCACACTAAGCTATGTACTCGAGTCATGACGCGGTGAGACACGCCCGTATTACATAGGAAGGAGTGACTATGTACTCCGGACTATGTACTCCAAGAGTACATAGTCTGGAGTGACTATGTACTCCAAGAGTACATAGTCCGGAGTACATATGATCCGGGATTTCCGAATAGGGGACTGCCGACGCGGTGAGACACGCCCGTATTACATAGGAAGGAGTGACTATTTACTCCACACTATGTACTCCAAGAGTACATAGGGTGGCACACTATGTACTCCAAGAGTACATAGTGTCTCCAATGCAGCAGCACTCCGCTATGTACTCGACTCATGACGACTGCCCGAAGCAGCTCCTCTGCGAGTGAGCCACGTGGACCGGGGCCGACGCGTCGCCTTGATTTTTGAATTTCCGAACGCGCCAGACCATACCGCTGCGTTACATTTTGCACGAGCGCACGCTTGAAAGCCTCACCAGTGCCCAGAACGCAGCACCAGTGCAGAACGCAACAAAGCAGCGGAAGTGAATATGGGAAAGCGCCGGAATGACATGGCGGCCGCAAAGGGTGCAGCCACAACAAAGGGCATGGTCTCGGCACGCGATGCCACAGCGAGAAAGAAGGCCAGGCGGGCCGACGTGGAAAAAACGACCACTGGGGGAAGCAGGAGGCGGAGAACCTGGAGTCGGAGGAGGACTTACAAACCTCCGACGACGAGGACGACCAGGACGACGACTATGACGACGATGAGTTGGACACCACGCCTCAGAAGGGTAGGCAGGACAAGGGCTCGGGCAGCAAGGGGAAGACTAGGAAAGCTGAGGCAGGCAGCGGGGGCGCTACTCGTAGCAGGCTGGACCCTAGCGGGACAGCCGCGGACGTCCGCCAACTCAAGAGCGACATGGCGAAGCAGAAAGAAATGACCGACAAGATGTATGAGATGCTTCAACAGTTACTGGACCAGGGTCGGCAGCCCCGGTCGCAGGAGGCCACGCCCACGCAGCCGACCCGGCTTTCCAGTGCCTCAGGTCCTGAGGGGAGCCCGGCGAGCGACGCTCGCGGCTCGATCGACGCTGGCTTCGTTCCAGTCTTCGAATGGGTAAACCCCTCTGCTGTATTAGGGGAACCCTTTAAAGTGCATCATGCGATTTTTCTACGCGTCGTTTGCATTCCGTATGGTTCTCCTTGGAGTTGTTTGGGGTGATTATGATCTACGAAATGCAAATGCAATCAACAGTACTTGTCACGTGTGTCGTTGCAATTCTGGTTGTGTGTTTTGTTTGGGTCTCGCAGTGGAAAAAGAAGGAGATCCAGGCTGCGTTTGACGACATGGATGGCCACTTTCTCACCCCTGAGGCCATGGACCAGGAGGATGACGGGGGGCTGTGGAAGAAGTATGTTGCCATCGTGGCGGACGTGGCCATCCAGAACAAGTACATGCCAGCGGGCAGGAGGGAGGCCGCCGCCAAGCACGCAGCATCGGCGATGCGATGCCACCTGACATCGGGGAGGTCCAATGCCAAGAAGCAGATTCGAAAGATGACGCTAGACAACAAGAAGTACGTTGAGGCGGCGGCAGCGCCACCCGGCGACATCCGCTCCAAGGGGCGTAAACGCCTGGTGTATGACGTAAGTGTATGACTTATGGGGTCACTTTAATGCTCAACTAGGTTTAATGGGTGGTGGCCTGTCGAGGAACGTGTGGTCTAAAAACGATATGGTAAAGCCTTGCTGTTCTTCCTTGTGCCCTTTGCAACATCATGCATTATATATCCATGATGTCGTATGCATTACATTCTACACTTGCTCACTGTCATGTATGTGTGTACGCTTGCAATTGGACTTGCTCGTGGTGTCAATGCGCAGTTCCTCCTTCGCAAGTTCAAGCACTGGAACGTGGACACGATGAAGCAGCGAAAGGTCCTGATTGACCATGTCGGCCTTGTGGTAGACTCCGTGTGGGAAGCTGAGGCTGACATGAGGGCCAAATCAGCTAGCGGCCTCGTGGCGAGGAAGTTTCTGACCACCGCTGACGCAGCCAAGTTCGATGCAGACCTGGACGACCTCATTGAGGAGGAAGCACTGGACGAGTGCTGATAAATGGCATTAGCGGAAGACAATAATGACTATCCACAACTTGTGCACGGTATACAATGGCATCAGGCCATGCCTTGGCTGGACCCCAAGTCCAGGCTTACCACCAGCTGGTAATGTTACGCTAGGTGGAACCTTGTATTATGGCAGGACCTTGAAGACATTGATGATGATACTGCCTTTGAATACTCTGTGTTTTTCTGATGTGAGCCAATGATGCTATGTGTTTTATCATGGTGGGCCGCACCTTGTCTTTTACACTTACACTTATGGTTCTCTGAATCGGATTTCTTTGAAAAGAGTTTCTCGAAGTGAGGCGGGGAATAAGGCCGCTCACGGGAGCCGCCTGGATGGTCGGCTGAACCGGGCGGGTTTGGCAGATGTAACCGGATTTGGCTAATGGCTGGCGACCTGGAATTGTTAGTAGGGGCAGTGGCCCTATTGTGCTACAATCTCGAAACAATCTTATGCTTAAAGTTTGACAGGGCCGGGTTTGTTGAACCGGTTTGTTGAATGATAATTAGAACCTTTCGGAAAGGGTATTTGATTGGTTGTTGTTTTTGTGGTACGGTAGGTGTCGCTACATTCTCAGGTTGGCGTGTTAAGTTAAGCTCGGTTGCTGATGTCAGCCCCGTGCTAGGGCAGTTTGACTACTTTGGCGGCGTAGTGACATTGTTGTGGTCTTTTTTCTTGTAAACGTTGGCTGAGCGCCGACGGCTGAGGCTATGGCGGTACAAGAAGTGCCTCACCAGCCTTGCGCTCAGCATGGGTGCGGGGCTAAAATTTGTTAACCAAATTTCCGGCATCCGTGATCCCTGGCTGCTTAAGGCGGTTGGGATTCATGGCTGCCACTGGCCCGGAATTAATGTCCGGGTGATCGGGGTTTAAATGCGAAGCGGGGGCTGATGCATTATTGCTGGTTTGTTTGAAAGAAACGGCCAGCTGGCCGGGTTGGGCAAGGGCTAGCTTGCTTGATGGTTCCGTACCTGGGGATGCTTGCGCCTCGGGTTGGGCTGTCGGCAGGCTGGCCTGCCTTTGAGTTGTCTCGTACCTGGAAATGCTTGCATTCCGGGTTGGGCTTGGCTTGAGGGCCGCCGCGGCTCGGGGGGGTAAAAAATTTAAGTCACCGTTGTGGGACACGGAGCCTCGGCGCAGGAGGCAAGGGCTGAAAACCAACTTGATTTCGTAATCAGTGGTATTTCCACTTTTTTGTACGGAAGGAGTGTTTATGTGCTCGGCACTAGGTTGGTTGCTCTTCAAAAAAGTTGTAAACTGGGCGTCGGCTGGAATCAGCGGCGCCAGTCAGCAGCTTTTGTTTTGACTTTGTGTTCCGCGACAGCACCCCTTAGCGGACCAGAGAAGAGGTCGGCAACGAGGTCAGCGGGGGCCCCCGAGTGGGGTCAAAAATGCGAGCTGTGTCGATCGACAGTGCATGAATTTTTGTGCATTCACAGTCGCTGGGAATTAAATCTGTTTTCTGGCAACGGAGAGCGCCCATCGCGACAGGACAGCTTTTGACGGGAAAGGAAATGGTGCTTCTTTAGCGGACCGGAGGGCCAGGAAGGGGAGGTTGGGTAATCGCGAGCCATGCCTAAGGAGTTCTTAATAGCGGTTCTGTAACCGCTACCTGTCTGTATGCATCTACTTATTGTTTTAACAAAGATGCTGGTGACTATGGTGAGCAAACGGGTGTATGAATCGGATTTCTTTGAAAAGAGTTTCTCGAAGTGAGGCGGGGAATAAGGCCGCTCACGGGAGCCGCCTGGATGGTCGGCTGAACCGGGCGGGTTTGGCAGATGTAACCGGATTTGGCTAATGGCTGGCGACCTGGAATTGTTAGTAGGGGCAGTGGCCCTATTGTGCTACAATCTCGAAACAATCTTATGCTTAAAGTTTGACAGGGCCGGGTTTGTTGAACCGGTTTGTTGAATGATAATTAGAACCTTTCGGAAAGGGTATTTGATTGGTTGTTGTTTTTGTGGTACGGTAGGTGTCGCTACATTCTCAGGTTGGCGTGTTAAGTTAAGCTCGGTTGCTGATGTCAGCCCCGTGCTAGGGCAGTTTGACTACTTTGGCGGCGTAGTGACATTGTTGTGGTCTTTTTTCTTGTCCCACCCACCCACCCTCTTTGGTGGCCTGGTCTGCGCGGGTAATCGCGAGCCATGCCTAAGGAGTTCTTAATAGCGGTTCTGTAACCGCTACCTGTCTGTATGCATCTACTTATTGTTTTAACAAAGATGCTGGTGACTATGGTGAGCAAACGGGTGTATGAATAAATTATTTTAATATCATATGTATGTGCATAATAAATTGTTAGAGACTGTCTACATCAAATCCTGCATTTTGAGATCCATACCCAAGACGGTAACTAGTTATGGGTTTGGTTACTGGGCCATAACCATGGCAGTAACCAGGCCTGTTTACGGGGCAGTAACTAGTAGTGGTTACTGGCCTGGTTACGGGCCAGTAACCAGGCCCGTAACCTGCCCCAGTACATAATACCGGACCAGTAACCATGGCAATAACCAGGACCGTTTACGGCGCCGTAACTAGTAATGGTTACTGGCCAGGTTACGGGCCCGTAACCAGGACAGTAGCCATGCCCGAGACTGGCCCGTAACCTATGCTGATGCCAAATACCGGACCCGTAACCATGCCAGTAACCATGCCCGTTTACGGGTCAGTTACTTGTACAGGTTACGGGCCAGTTACCGGTCCCGTAACCAGGCCAGTAACCCATCCCGGTTAATCAGAACTGGTCCCGTCTGTAAACCATGTCAGTTTACCGCCCGGTAACTTCA
>RPFO01001158.1:22500-25739 GCA_009746045.1 Mesostigma viride | reverse complement strand
GACATTCTAAGCTACTTCCTGCAAGGGTGGGAATGTAAACAACACTTGCTCTAGGTGCACTAGGGCACCTGCAACACCAGAAGTTTCAGGCAACACCCAGCTAAGGGGAGCCTCACTATACTTTTCGTCCGAGGGTAGTAAAAAGGATCCGAGGCGTAAATTACGAGGTCTTATCTTACTACCTAGATACGAGGCGTGAGATCCAACGCCGTAATCATTACTACCTATCATCCTACGTAGTAATTTTACTAGCCGTAAGTAAGAGTAACGTTACGACTGCACATCTTTGGTAGTACATTACCGACAGAGTAAATTACCGCGACGGGTCTTGGTTGGTAATCTACCACCTGTAGATTAGGTGCCAGTGATCCGATGCTGTAAGATACGTTTCAGTAAGTTACTTCGGGATCTTTGCCTGTACACGGCCAGATGGATAATTATATTGTAATGGAGAAGGAGTTTTTTGTAAACATCAGACACTGATTTCTTCAGACGATGCACAAGGCTGGGCGCGGCGCAGCGTGCGCAAGGCTGGCGTGCGCAAGGCTGGGGAGTGCGCGAGGCTGGGAGTGCGCAAGGCTGGGCGCGGCGCGACTTGACAGCTACCCACTGGTGCGGCGTAAAACTCCAACCGACGTAAAAGTGTGGCTTGCAAAAGGCGCCAAATTTTGAGCAAGCAGGACTTGGGTCAAATTCGCCGATGCGACCTCTGGTGATCATGGCCGCAACTAGCCGACTGCAATCCTCGTGAAGAACGTCGCGGCTTGCGATTTCATTTCATAGGCACTATCATCATGGCTAGGGCCGTGATTCTAGCCGTTATTTATTTAGGACTCATGTTAACGGCATGCAGGGCCTTGTCATATGTGAACATTACAAGCGATGAATGGGTACGTTTTCCCCTTTTGTTATACTTTGATAATTTACGTTCTAGGTATTGTTCTACGTTCTAGGTGTTGTCTAGATATTGTTTACAACTTGGAAAACGCTGCCATAAATCTGCTTATCACGCTCTTGGTTAAAAAAAAAAAATCAATTGAGCAAGATATCTGCAGCTTCGGTTGGCGCTCCTCATGCGTGCAGGATATTGACAGCGGCGCCAAGCCGGACACGATTATGACGCTCTGTATGCGCATAACGCCAGCCATGGCTGCCAAGTGCGTGTTGGAAAACAGCCCACACGCTACTCTTCATTGCAACGTGGCTACGATTGAAGTTTATGTTGAAGGGGGTACCATCCTGGCGGCGTATCAGGTGAGCGTTTGTCAGCTAGCCATATGATGTGTAGCCTGGCCTGCCGAAAAATTCACCGTAGGGCCTGGGTTTGAGGACTAGGATTTCTTTTATTTCATGGACTGTCATACGTACACACTTGTAAAGCATTACAAATGACGCTTGGCAGGGCACGCTCGGTAAAATAAATTGTCATTCCGACATCATGTTAGCGACAGCCCTGCCCAGCGTAATTTGTAAGGCTTTACAACTTGTACTGTACCCTGCTGAGGCCCTTGGACAGTTTTGATGAGCGGAAAGCTCAAGGCCATGGTTTAAAACAGAAAAGGGACCTCGAGCGCAATGCAGGCTTCGTGTATGTGCAGGCTTCGTGTAGTGAATGTATAGAATACTGAACACAAGAGTGGAAGGTAAGGTGCAGTCATGCGTGCGTGCATGAAGGTACAATATCCCTGGGTCCTTGCCCCTTGGCCCTTAACTCGGTATTTGTTGTCTGGTAGAGTATGCCATGTGATCTTTACCGGGTAAACTCAGCATGGCTTCTTCAATGCCTAGCGGGGCTATACAACTGAAAGTGGTAAAATTGTTTATGTGCTTGCTGTACGGGGTCTTTGCCACCTGCATTGTGGTGACTGCGCGTCCTTATTGGTTTGTTTGTTGACTCACACCTTGTGTTATTATATTTCCGCCTAAATAAGACGTACAAAAGACGAGAGCAATAGCTCTGACAAGCCATCAAAACTTTTTCTATCATTTTCCCCCCCTGAAATTCCCGTCCAGCCCATGCAATACGACATTACTCCAATACTCTGCATTATAGGTTTACTGATTTCTTTTACTATTACAACCCACAAATTGCTTAACTTTCTGGTTCTAAATTTTTCTTCTATTGTTTGTCTCCCCCCCTCCCGCCCCTCCCCTCTGCTCCCCCCCGGCATCCTCCCTGTAATGAACCATAAAAAAGGTCGTCGGAACCGGCCAATGGGGTGGAGAGACGTTTGAAGCTTCAGGGGCATCACAGGTGCTCGCTCAGTTATGGGAGATTACTCGGGACACTGCCTTGCATTATGGCGCATGGGTTGGGCCCAAAGGGGCTCTGGTGCTACATGACAGAAGCCTTAAGGCGATGGTGATGGGCGGCATCCTGGCCCACTCAACAGTGCCATTCACGAGCAGTGTGCTTGAGGGCATGGCAAGACACGGCACGACTTATCACAGCGGGAAAGAAGGTTTTAAGGACATGAACGGAGCTGAGTTGTGTCCTCCTGGCCTTGGCGGTGAGGTGAGTGATACAGGGCTGAAATGGGGACGTCGTTTGTAAGAACATTACGCCATCACTGATGTTTCTTTAACCAGGCGGGACGGTTGTTGGCCTGACAAAAGTGAGTGAATACAGTCTAGGGTTTAGAGCAGTAGTGCATAGGGTAAATTAAAGTCCGTGTTATTTTTCCACCCACTAGACCTGTGTGGCATCACTACCACATCCAAGTTCTTCATTCATGCGGTCTCCTGAAAAGGTTACCAAATATTTGCACCCTTGCTTGCATGCGAGCTTTGGTTGTTCTTAATAACAGGAGTGTGCATGGCAATAGATAAGTATCATTGGGTTGGGTAGACCAGCCGGGCCCCCCAATCCGCCAACACCATACTGGCTTCCACACACATGGTTGTTTGTTGGTAGTGCATTTGTTATGATTGTTTTTAGCTTGCAAGTTTTAAGGTGAGTATTTTTTGCTAGAGAAAAAGGATTTAAATGATGTTATGTTTCTTTTCTTTTTTTTTTTTTGCTACTTGTTCTGGTGCAGGCAAAATTGATTTGTTGCTTTGGGGACAAGTTTATCAACCGGTCATATGCACGTTCTTATTGGCGTGCTATGTTCAAGTCCAACCTCGGCAAATGGTGGTTACGTCGTGGTGCCGCTTTCATCAAGGCACAACGAAAAAACGTGTCAAGCCCGCCCTTGCTGCAGGGTGGAAGCAGTTCATGTGGTGGCCATGGCAACGAC
>RPFO01001158.1:0-20000 GCA_009746045.1 Mesostigma viride | reverse complement strand
GCAAGGTAATTGCTTGTTAGAAGAATGCGCGCATCATGTGTTGATGCGCCTCTCGATTACATGACCCCATGAAATTAGTTTGGTGTATAAATATACATATAATTTAATGTTGTATGCATCAAATAAGGGGTTAGTTAGCCTCTCACCGTCTCAAGTAACCCAGTGGGTGAACGGTTAATGGGTCGGCTACGGTTATTGGGTTGTTTTATAGGGTCCCGAGGTTAAGGTTGATAAACGTTGCTCGAACTCATTCCATGTTGTTTGCTGTCTCACTTAGTCTTGTTCACACACTACACTTGCTATTGTGTCTCATTGCACAGGGACGCTCCACGGGACATAGGAGGGGATTGCGATCTTGCCAAGAATATGCCGACGGGGCCTTGGGAATCCTGGGTCGCCGCTCGTGCCGCAATTCAATCATGGGCTGATCATGGTGAGCATGGAGCCTTCGCGTTATGCGCCCGCTACGTGGCTCAGAGCAGAACAGAGCGCCGGGAATTCTGGTGCGATGGTTGCGGTGTAGCTAATCATCAAGGCAAAAAACAGACAACATCCAAGAAGACGAATTGTGAGTGGCGAGTTGTGATTGCAAAGCGGAAGGATGGGATGTTTTATGTCACAAAATACCCATTGCCCGTGACAAGCCTAAAGCCAGGGCACCTTCCCACTGGCCACAATCATGAGCTAAGACGTCCCGGGACCATTGCTGCTCTCTTGGACCCCATGCTTCGAAAGCTGCCTGATGAGGTGAAGGCAAGGATATTGTTGTGCAGGAAGAGCGGGGTCGACCTGCCAACAATCCTGACAATGATCGATAAGGAATTTGGGGAAAACCGCACGTGGATTGATAGCGATGTCAGGAATTTCCTGCGGCGGTCTCCTGAAGATAACTTGTCGTCTGCGTCGAAGTTGGTCTCCTGGTGCTATGCCCAGCAAGATGCCGATCCTCGTTTCTACTGGAAGCATGCTGTTGATGGCAACAACCGGCTCAACCTTCTTTTCTACGCGACGGGGGACATGAGGGAGCGTTATGCCATGGCTTGTGATTCCCAGGCGGTTTCTGTTGACGCGACCCACGGCACGAATAATCATGGCATGAAGCTAATCTTCTTCACGGGTGTGTCTCCTTACGGGAAAAATGACATTTATGGAGTTGCCCTAACAGTGTCGGAGCACGAGCAGGCATTTGGCTGGATATGGGACCAGTTCGCTGAGTGCATGCATGGGCACTTGCCGAAGGTTGCCATCACCGACGAAGACCAGGCCATGGCATTGGCGATTACAAAGCGAGGAATCACTCATCATCTTTGTATATTCCACCTCTTCATCATGAATGTGACAAAGAACATGAGGCGTTGCTTCGGTGACGAAGCTGCGTGGGAGAAGTTTTACCTGGCATTGTGGCGGCTACGCAACCAAACCGATCTTCGCAGCCGTGAGCACTTTGACAGAGATTTTTTGCAGGTCCTTCTTCTCCTTCCCCAGAAGTATTGGGGCCCCAAATGCCGCACGTTGGCCCATTGGTCCAACCTGCCCTACCTCCAGGCTGGTCATGTCCCTCGTCATCCTCGCATGTTGAATGCGCACGTTGAAAAGGATGACATGTTGCGCCTCGGACGTTTGACAGCCAGCCTGCTTGCCGCCGTCTTGGGTATGTTTGAAAGCGATGTCGCTGGCCACTTTGGTTTCAAATGCGGACACGCTCGTGTGATAGAAGCATTGCGGCACCTGCGCCGCGAGTCTGCTAGCTGTACAGAAGATCTGATTACTCGTGTGCGTTTGTGCTACGGCATCATGCACGAGTCAACTGCCAAGTCAGATTTTCTGGACAGCTTCCCGGATGCTACCATGACATCATGCCCCACGGCGGTCTCACAAGACGACAGTCGGTTTGCAGCGACGACGGATGGCTTGGTGCAGGGTTGGGTTTCATTGGCTGACAAGACATGCACGTACGATGATGGCGTCCTACTTGAAGTCAAGACCCACCCTACGTTCATGGAGGGGCCGACCTTGCGTGCTGGGGAGGAACGGTACGTATGTTTCAATCCAATTTACCACCGCAACACTGTAAAGAGCCGGTATGGACACCCACAGCTCTGCACACATCTTGATTATCCAAGCAATTAGTGTACAAGTGTTTCGCCTCCGTGGCTTACCATTATGCATCATCAGCACAACAAGTTTTAACAGTGATTGCAAACCACGGTTTTTTATGTGTCATGCAAGGTCTACCAAAAGGCGGTGTCACCATTGCATTTTTAGGCCCAAATGCATGTGTCACCCGAAATGCATCTAAACCTTAAACCTTCCTCAACCTTTTCATGAAACAATCAAAGGTTCATTACAATATCTGATTTTCTCGCCAACTAGTTTTGCCTGTTGGCTTAGCCCCCCCAACATGGCCCGGGTAGCACGTGTTCGCCGCCCTCATCAGGGGGAATAGTATCACATTTGGTCAATAGGCCATACCAAGTCATGCTTGTTGCCCCAACCAACTAGAGCATATTCTCAATGCCCATTCCCGCCATCCAAGCTATGCCTCCTGTTTACCGCCGCAACACCGGTTGCCAGCAGCCCATTACTCACTTCACCCGCCGCTTGCTACACAAGGCCTTGCCGCCTTGCCCAACATGCTGCCTGCTTCGCCTCGTTCGGCCGAATTTCGCAAGTAACCTTGCAGTTCCAAGTACCTCAGGTTTGCTTGACATTCCCCCTCCCTCACCCCCTCCCACCCCCCCTCCCTCCCTTTTAGAAGCTACATACACCGCTACGTTCAAGAAGTATAAGTATTTATCTATATATTATACAAAGTTGACAAGATATTTATCACACACTTAGTTTCAGTTGGCTAACTCGCTTTCTATGTCGTGTGCCCAAGGGGCTTTTTGTTGTGCATCGATGAATTACGCCAGACATAGGTGTAACTTTTCTGTACATGTTCTTGTTGTCGCTCTGTTGACTTGTTGTCGCTTCACAGGCAATGCACTATTGTGTGGAAGGACGCGCATCCCCTGGAGAAGATGCGACTGTACCATTTTGCCCAGCTTCAGTGGCAAATGAAGGTGAAGAATATGCGTTGTGGCCTTCTCCTCAGCTGGACGATGGAGAACGGCATGCGTGTGTTCGAGGTGCGTCGAAGCGATGAGTGGTTGTCGCTAGCGACTGATATTGCGAACATCTTCTGGGACGAGTACGTAACCTACAAACAAAGCCCGGTGGAGAACTTTCAGAATCGTTTTCCTGGGTATACTTCCTTCATAGATCTTACACAACAACTTTGCGAGGTGGTAAACAGCGTCTTTGTACCCAGCTGCAGAGCCAAGATTGCTGAGGATGCGCGATTTGTGGCTGCTGGTAGTGATGGCTACAACCAGGTGTTTGACTTGTTGTATCCACCCGCCAAATGTGAGCGGTCTCACATGGACAAGCTGTATGACACCGCGCGTAAATGGGCCCGCCGCTTTACTTGGGGTGACTCAACATTTGGGATGAGCTCTTCCCAAAGGTCCGAGGTCACGCACAACGCGATAAAAAACCGTGTGGACAAAACCACGCAGTTGGAGGAGCTCCCTGTTGTGCTGGCTGATTTGTGGCAACGGCGTGCGGAGTCACATGAGATCGAGCTTTACCGTCGATCTAAGCACCACCTGAACCGCATCAGTCCCATAGCCCACCCGGTTTTGGTTGATGCTGAGACAAAGTTAGCCAAATATGCTTTTGACAAGCTGAAAATCCAGTTAGCAATGGCGTTTCATTACATAGTTGGTCCCGTGTATGATGGCAACCTGGTGGAGGTAAAGTTATCTCCAGAGAGCTCTGGGAGCCAGGCTCGCCGAGAACAACTGAAGGAGGATGAGCCTACGGTAGTGTCAAGGATTGTTACTCTTGGCAGCGACAAGCACCCCATTGCTTGCAGTTGTCAATATGTTGTCCACATGGGCCTCCCTTGCAGGCACGTGCTTGCTGTGGAGCTAATTGCTGTGTGGCTTCAAGCAAAGGCTCTGCCGTTGCAGTGTGTCCACCAGAAGTGGTTGTTGCCTTTAGATCAGGCAAATATGCGCAATGAGTCTTTCAAAGCGATGACAAGGCCGCAGCATCCTACACCCCACTTGGTTGTTGACCCAACCACCCCCTCCAACGTGGAGGTGACACCAAACTATGCCAACTTGATAGCCCTTAGCCGCCGCCTTGTTCAATTGGCGGTCGAGTCCCGTAAGGAAGTGGAAATCATGCAGCATATAGAGCGTGGAATTGAGATGTGTGTTTCCGACAACCCCGGTCTTCCAGCCACAACCCCGGGCCCTGCACAACCGATGATAGCTCAGCACCCACTCCCAGTCAATGCGCAAGCAACATCTGCGCCAACCCAACAGCCCTTGTTATGTGGCAACCCACCAATCGCAAAGCCGCGGGGAAGGCCTAAGGTCCACGGGGCTCAGTCTAGGAGGCACCGCAGTGCTTGCGAGCCGGATAGAGCAGCTAGTCGCAAAGGCAAGCAGCCTCGTAGTGCAACTGCACAGTGTGAAGAGGGGCCTATTTCCAAAAAGCCATTCTTCCGTGGCTCCCACCCTACCTCCTAGTTCATCCCCTTCAATTAGTCCATCCCAGCCTTGTCCATTGTACCACTCGGTCACGAGATAGCTGCCCTTGGGTGGTGCCATGTCCGGCGGATGAGTTAAAATGTTGTTATTGTATTAAAGCATGGATAAAATAATTGCATTTTCATTTTAGCAACATCAAAGAGACAACATAACATGTTCATAATTCAATTGTGATTGATTTGGGTTTGATAAACAGTGCTCTCAACGTTTTCCAATTCATCTACACCTTAGTCATGAATTTCAATACAAAATGCTGGTGGGATGGTGATGCATGGAGCATGAATTAATGGATTAAAATATTTACTCATATAATTTTAACACCTAAAAAGTGATTTCAGTCGTCACATGCAATGTTGGGCTACCACCTCTTTTGTTTTGGAATTTTGGCACAGTATCGAGAAAGAGGTAATTCCAAAGTTTGCCAATGACTGCATGGTCTCGGAGCTAAACCAAGAGTTGTGTGTACGACCCTCATTTGTCGTGGCATGATCCACGTAGGGTCTGAGTACAAGGCTAACCAGGACAGTCATAATGCGTACACTCTATGCTCCTAGTACTTGTTGATATTGACATATTCTCCAGATTTCTGGCCTGCGCCGGTAGTCGCTTTGATATTGCATTCATTATGCTCACGTGATGCATGTCACGATAATATTATACTGTCTAACGTATTAGTTGCATTGAATTGAAGCGTTACTCCGTTGGGAGATCACGTAACACATGTCCGGTAGTCTGTAATATTAAGGCAGATGGTGCGCAAGGATAGATGGCAAGTAGTGATGAAGGAGACCACCCCCAAGTCTGTGGGGGCTCCGCGTGTGACCAAGTATGGCATTCATAGCGATTCGGGCCGCGGTGCCCACACCCCTGTAACTAGGACCTAGATAGCTTATACCATCCATTCCATCCCATGTTCCCCTCCCACTGAGGACTTATGCTCACGTGACGCAGTCACGTGTCTATTAATTAATTAATTAATGTCCGGTAGGGGCACCTCGGGTAACCCGCTACGGTCGGCACAGTGCCACCGGCCGCGGGGCCCACAATCCTGCTACCCGTGCTTAGATAGTTTCTTTCGCATGTCATCCATTCCCTTCATGAGGATACTGCTCACGCAGTCACGTGGTATTAATTAATTAATTAAATGTCCGTGAGAGGGGGTACATGGTCTATAAGCGTGCTAAGCAACAACCTGCAAATGATGTAAACTTAATAATGCTCACGTGATGTTTGTTAATTATAATATTGATAATTGTCTCTTGTTCACGTGGTGCAGTCACGTTCTTATCGCACGCAATTGATAGCACTGTTACGAGTTAACCCACCTCTATGTGAGAACCTGTACGTCTCCACCGTTGGCACTCGAATGGTACCTATCACCACTAAAGATGATTTAGAGGAATCGTTCGCGACAGCTAGATTGCAATGAAGCTTGATACATGTTCAGCTGCAATAAAACACATTTCCCAATTAACACAAGCAACAGCTATTGTGTGGGTCGACAACAACCAACTAACTATGAGCCCAACTCGAACGTATCGACGTTGGCTAGACTGCCATTATTGTTCTCACGACAGACCATACATTGAGGTGCTCACAGAACGCTGGCACCAAGGGCAGAGGACATACAGGTAAAAACCATGACATGAGTAGGAACGGGCATGGCATGACTAGGAACGTGTACAGCATGACTAGGAACGGGTATGGCATGACTAGGAAGTAGGAACAGGTATGGCATGACTAGGAAAGAGCATGGCATGACTAGGAACGGGCATGGCATGACTAGGAACGGGTGTGGCATGACTAGGAACGTGTACAACATGACTAGGAACGGGTATGGCATGACTAGGAATGAGTATGTCATGACTCGGAACGGGTATGGCATGACTCGGAACGACCATGGCATGACTAGGAACGGGTACAGCATGACTAGGAACGGGTATGGCATGACTAGGAATGAGTATGTCATGACTCGGAACGGGTATGGCATGACTCGGAACGACCATGGCATGACTAGGAACGGGTATGGCATGACTAGGAACGGGTGTGGCATGACTAGGAGCGTGTACAGCATGACTAGGAACGGGTATGGCATGACTAGGAACGGGTATGGCATGACTAGGAACGGGTATGGCATGACTAGGAACGGGCATGGCATGACTAGGAACGGGTGTGGCATGACTAGGAACGGGCATGGCATGACTAGGAACGGCCATGGCATGACTAGGAACGGGCATGGCATGACTAGGAACGGGTATGGCATGACTAGGAACGGGTATGGCATGACTAGGAACGGGTATGGCATGACTAGGAACGGGCATGGCATGACTAGTAACGAGTATGGCATGACTAGGAACGGGCATGGCATGACTAGGAACGGGTATGGCATGACTCGGAACGACCATGGCATGACTAGGAACGGCCATGGCATGACTAGGAACGGGTATGGCATGACGTGGCCCACGCGCATGTGCGCCCATAATGGCCCCCATGGATGATGCTTTCAGTATTTAGCCGCGCCCAGCCTACAATGGGACCTCCCATGGATGATGCATTAAGAATTTAGCCATGCGATGCCTATGCAGGGAGTTACTCTCTGCTGAGATGCCATGTGTACACCAGCTATAGCCTAGCCACATACCCTCCACCCCATATGTCATGCAGGCCTTCTAGGCCCTCTCCTCAAGCCCCCCCTGGGTGCCTGTGCTTGTTAAGGAGGCATGAACCATCATGGCGGTGCAGGTGCACCTTGTGCACCCAGAGCAGGTGACAGTTGTACATCCTCCACCTGCAGGTTGTAGCCCTGATTGTATTACAAACCCATAGATGCCCTTTTCTCAGGGCTATGTGTTACATATGCTCCCAACGGAGCTATCATTTTAATTAATTAATTAATTAATGGCATGACTAGGAACGGGAGTGACATGACTAGGAACGACCATGGCATGACTCGGAACGACCATGGCATGACTAGGAAGGAGCATGGCATGACTAGGAACGGGTATGGCGGCCAAGCACGTGGGCGGGTTCGTGCTATTCGTACCGTTGATGCTGAAGAGTCACAGGTATCGTTGGAACGGAACGGTCCAGGGGTCGCAGGCGGTTCTTCCCGGGACTGATCTTCCAGCGCTGCAAGAAAATCACGAACATGTCCCTGGTTGGGTAAAGAAAGCAGGCAAACCCCGACCGGCCGACCGCGTCCCCACCGTGCATGTACCTTGGTAAGACGTACGTAAGGTTCTGTGGGCTGAACTGACCGCGCTTCAAGAATATGACGATTTGAAGCCACTATGAAGGTATATGCAAACCATGTCGGCGTCATCCGCTCGACCCCTCTTACTCAGATATAGTTGGATATGCAGCATAAAAAGCAACGGGGAGAAATTGTCAATGACTATGATCCCCCAACTGTGGGTGTTAGGAAATAGAAAAAGCATGGCAGGCATAGCTTGCGTGCAACATTGGGGGTCGGAAATTCTAGTCGGGGGGGTCAGTGGACTCCAACGTGGACTCGAGACTCAGATTGATTGATTATTGAGGGTAAACTGCACGACTACAGGCTCTTTGCGCGCGCCACATGTTAAGTAATCATGCCATCAGCTGCCATTTTGAACGCATCATAAGGAAACCCGTCGGGTTAAAAACTAAGATCTAAACGGCCATCACCACTCGCATCGACGACGAAATTCGGCTAAGTCCAAAGGCAGCCGATACGATTTACGTCGTTTGCAGTTTTACGCGCCAGCCTTGCGCACGCTGCCGCGCCGCGCCCAGCCACGATGCACTCCCAGCCTTGCGCACTCCCAGCCTCGCGCACTCCCCAGCCTTGCGCACGCCAGCCTTGCGCACGCTGCGCCGCGCCCAGCCTTGTGCATCGTCTGAAGAAATCAGTGTCTGATGTTTACAAAAACTCGTCGGCCGTTGTCATTAAGCGGCTATAGATTATGTGTGCTGGGGCCGGTGAAAAGACGCTAGCAAAGTTCGTCTGAATGGCGTCCAATAGAGGGGATTTTATTCTTAGTGGATTGTTGGACGAGGAGAAGGCGAGGTTGCTGGCGGAGAATGCGAAAGAGCAGAGGGAAGCAGCGGAAGCCGTGCGTGGAAGATGAGGTAACGGGATGGAGTGTGGGCCCTGGCTTCTGGTTATGAAATGATGGCGGTTGCAGGCCAGCCGTGCTCGCTGGTAATGGGTGCGTGGTGTTGAAATCCAAGTTCTGCGCGTATTCTGTTTTTTGGTCAATGATTGAAGGGATGTCGCCTTGTTTTATTTTTGTGCATCTGCGTCCCGTCGTGACTGCCTCGTCATGGACGCCCAGGGGTAGAAGTTCGAACGAGGGAATGATTTTTCAAACGCCTGGATATGTTATGATAGTACGAATAAATGGTAATGGGTAGAGGCGGCCAAAATTTTGTTGGAAGTGTGCCAACGCCGCACATACGACTTGAACAACCCTAGGTATCTTAGGAAAAGGAAACACGGATACGTCGGAGTGGAGGAAGAGGAAGACGATGACGATGGTGAAGATGGAGAGGTTTACAATGGAGGCCTTGAGAATGGGGAGACATTGAATCAGGAGAGCAGGGTAGCGGTGAGTGGCCCGTCATGAATTACATTGTGGTTGCAGTTGTTAGCGAGGCGTGTTGATTGCTTCTTGCCGCGGGTAATCGCTAGCGCGCATAACCTTCTTTTTTCAACAGGTGTTCTGGTGCATTGACTGCCGCAAAGCAATTAATGGGACTGATTATGTGCCTATCATGCCGTTTGGGAATCATACATTGCCAACATTTCGTGTTTAGAAGGCGCGCCTTCAGAAGCATATTCAGCACCGCACGAGCCAGGTGCTGAAGGCGTGCTTGGAGAGGAAGGGGTATAAAGTGCGCATGACCGCATCGAAGAAGAAGAAGCAGCAGGAATCGGGCAAGACCATGATAACCGAGCCAGGATTGGCTTTCGTGCATGCAGTACATGGTGCGGCGCAGGCAGTGAATGCTGCATCGATTGCAGCGGTGCAGCCTGTGGCCATGGCGGTGCAGGGCGCGGGTCCTGAAGTGTGGGCGTTGGCGAAGCAGATTCACGATGCTGTCATGGCCACGTTGTGAAGCCAAGGAATGGGTGTTGGTTCCAGTCAGGTGCCTCGCCCGGAGGAAGCTTTTCTGCTGTAAGCAGAGGTGCGGCATCAAGCATTTGCAATCGCCATGAGAGCAGTGGAGATGTCAGCGGCATGAAGCATTTGCAATCGCCATGAGAGCAGTGGAGATGTCTGCGGCATTGGGAGATCTGCAGACAATTGCAGGAGGACATTGTGCGGTACGCTTGTAGGGTGTATGCTGTGTTGTTCCGCTCGCTAATGGACATGTGCCCCTGTAACCTCTTCCAGGCTAGTATCTGCTATCCACCTCTTCAGGCTTGAAAAGTAAATTGCTGTACGGTTCACAATTGGCATGGCTTGACATGCACGCGTCCTTGACTGTGGTCTGCATGGGTTTGGGGTTTAGCGGTTTACATCAGACTCTGCTGTGTGTCTGCTTAATCAGCCGACGTGTCACATGGGGACAGCAACGGCGCTGGGATGCAGCCCGGTGTGAATGCGAGTAAGGTACGCGCTGTCATGCATGGCGGATGGGGCGTGGAAGCCACGACCCACGTTTTTGTGTGTGCACGGGGGGCTAGGGGGCAAGTCGTTGTGTTGCTGCCATCCATATGGCCATGGATATGCGGGAAGCTTTCCCTGTACCCATACTTAATGATGCATGGACTGGTTGTGACAGCCAAGGGTTTAGCTGTCGTGGGTTTGCTGAGTGATCATGGCAGTCTGCTAGGCTGGTGCTAGAACAGCAATAGCGCGGTTACTGCTATGTCTTGCCCGTGCTAACTGATGCTGCAGCCATGCGTGGAGCGCGAATCGTCCCGAGAGGAGAAGGAGGAGGCGGGGCCGGTGCACCCATGGGCAGGGCCGGAGAAGAAGGACGCGGAGCACCCAGTGTGGGAGAAGGAGAAGGCGGGGAAGCACTGAAGCTCCACCCCATGTCAGGCCTCTAGTATAGGTGCCAGTTAACTAAACCCATGCACGTGCAGGTTGTAGCTCAGAATGTATTTAAAATCATATGCCCCTTTTCAGGTATATGTGTAACAGTGACTCCCAACGGATATATGTTCCTAATTTATTAAATTCTTACTGAATAATTGTTGTCTTTATGAACCCATGAAGAGCAAAGCCCGGTGGGGAGTACATGTAACGCATTACCACGAGAAGGGGTCCCCACACCGCATTTCTTCGCTCTCTGTTCCTATGCAGAACAAGAAGAGGTGGAAGACCAATGTCCCGGCTCACACGCCAGCCAATGTGGGTAAGCCCCCTCCCCCAAAGCGGAAGGGGCGCTTTGGGGAGAAGTGTAGTGAGGATTTTGTAGACTAGATAGCACTAACTTACTTACACCAGACCTGGCAATAAACAAGCATTGATGGGATGGACCCAGCGATACATAATGGGCGTGCATGCGTAAAAAATATACACTATGCATGGCCCAATGGGCATGCATTCAAATAATTACAAATGAAGGCCGCCATGAGAGCACTGAAGCTAAACCAGACCGGGCCACAATTAACCCTCCAGCACCAAAGTTCCACTGCATCATGTAAGACAAGCCTGACATCCATCCATCCATCCATCCATCCATCCATCCATCCATCCATCCATCCATCCATCCATCCATCCATCCATCCATCCATCCATCCATCCATCCATCCATCCATCCATCCATCCATCCATCCATCCATCCATCCATCCATCCATCCATCCATCCATCCATCCATCCATCCATCCATCCATCCATCCATCCATCCATCCATCCATCCATCCATCCATCCATCCATCCATCCATCCATCCATCCATCCATCCATCCATCCATCCATCCATCCATCCATCCATCCATCCATCCATCCATCCATCCATCCATCCATCCATCCATCCATCCATCCATCCATCCATCCATCCATCCATCCATCCATCCATCCATCCATCCATCCATCCATCCATCCATCCATCCATCCATCCATCCATCCATCCATCCATCCATCCATCCATCCATCCATCCATCCATCCATCCATCCATCCATCCATCCATCCATCCATCCATCCATCCATCCATCCATCCATCCATCCATCCATCCATCCATCCATCCATCCATCCATCCATCCATCCATCCATCCATCCATCCATCCATCCATCCATCCATCCATCCATCCATCCATCCATCCATCCATCCATCCATCCATCCATCCATCCATCCATCCATCCATCCATCCATCCATCCATCCATCCATCCATCCATCCATCCATCCATCCATCCATCCATCCATCCATCCATCCATCCATCCATCCATCCATCCATCCATCCATCCATCCATCCATCCATCCATCCATCCATCCATCCATCCATCCATCCATCCATCCATCCATCCATCCATCCATCCATCCATCCATCCATCCATCCATCCATCCATCCATCCATCCATCCATCCATCCATCCATCCATCCATCCATCCATCCATCCATCCATCCATCCATCCATCCATCCATCCATCCATCCATCCATCCATCCACGTTAGACGCCGCAAGGCCCGCACCTTCAAAGAACAGCTAGTAGAGGACATGGGGGGCCTAGGCCTCTCCGTGATTTGGAAGAAGATGATGGACAAGGCCAAGTGGGCCCAGGTCATAGAGGACAACGAGCCCCCCCCAGTGGGGAAGCGCCCGCGTGTGCAATCCCGCGGGAGGCACGCTAGATAGCTCCCCCAGGGCAGCGTGCGGCTGCCTAGATAGATGATGTAGTTAGAATGTTGTTAGATAGATGTAGTATGTAGCCAATGTAGATAGATTAGATTGAAGGATTCAGCCGTGTTCAGCCCGTCTCACGGTGCGAGACTGAACAAGTCTCGCGTGCAGACACGTGTGTAGTACTCCTACACACAGATCTCGAGTGATTTATCTAGTACCAAATCCGAAAGGCTTGCATCACTCCCCGGACAGGAGAACTTTTGCGGATGACTGTAGGTGTAAGTTGGCGATGCCATGGTAACCGGAGACGTCCGTCCTATAGTCAGCAAAATTGGTGCGAGAGGTCCCCAGTTCGATTCCGGTCGGATTCATTTGCAGATCGCGTTTTCCGCGTTTTCCGCGGCCTGGCACTGAACGCAAAGGTTTTCACCTTTGCGGAGTGTCTGATCAGAATAGATTAGACCGGTAGGAATGTGTGCGCCCATCCATCCATTCATCGGGGTTAATGCTCCGTGACTCCCCAACGGGAGCACGAGTCTAATTAATTAATTAATTAATCCATCCATCCATCCATCCATCCATCCATCCATCCATCCATCCATCCATCCATCCATCCATCCATCCATCCATCCATCCATCCATCCATCCATCCATCCATCCATCCATCCATCCATCCATCCATCCATCCATCCATCCATCCATCCATCCATCCATCCATCCATCCATCCATCCATCCATCCATCCATCCATCCATCCATCCATCCATCCATCCATCCATCCATCCATCCATCCATCCATCCATCCATCCATCCATCCATCCATCCATCCATCCATCCATCCATCCATCCATCCATCCATCCATCCATCCATCCATCCATCCATCCATCCATCCATCCATCCATCCATCCATCCATCCATCCATCCATCCATCCATCCATCCATCCATCCATCCATCCATCCATCCATCCATCCATCCATCCATCCATCCATCCATCCATCCATCCATCCATCCATCCATCCATCCATCCATCCATCCATCCATCCATCCATCATCCATCCATCCATCCATCCATCCATCCATCCATTGATCGGGGTATAGTCCTAGTACAGCCATGCTACGTCCTGGCTATGATGAGATTACTTGCCCACGCTCCTAGTGTTATGCCATGCTCACATGGGTCTTATTGCACCCACAGATTGCCGGATCGTTGGCGTGTCCGTTTAGCTAGCGTTCCCGAATGCAGCTGTGGCATGCCTTAGGCATGAAGGAGACTGGGGGTCTCTGCCCTTTCTCCTGTTGTGCACACACAGGGATTAAAAGCACTTCGGTGCTCCGTGACTCCCCAACAGGAGCACGTGTTTAATTAATTAATTAATTAATTAATCGGGGTTAGCTAATGCTCCTTGGCTCCCTAATGGGGGCATGAGTTTAATAAATGAATTAAGTAGTTAGTTAATTATAATCAGGTTGATTCAGATGAGGTCTGTGCTGGTTCCTTGTGGACTGGCCAGCCAGGGAGATATCTTCTTACATGGTCAGGCCCTTGCCGACCATGTAAGAACCTGTTAGGCGACGCAGTGGCCAGCATTGGACATACCGCCATATGTTTGTCTCCGCGATATGATTTTAGCTGACATGCAGAGCACAGACATTGTTGGCGTCATCCGCTCAACCCCTCTTATTCAGACATGGGACCTCGGATGTGTAGGATTAGTAGCGTTGCCCAGGCGGACATTGTCAAAGACTACGACCCCCCAGTTGTGGGTCCTAGGAAATTTAACAAGCATGATTGTCTCCTTGTTGATAGGCATTAATTAATCCTTGATGATAGGCATTGCTTGCGTGCAAGATTAGCTCGAGGCCCATATTTTAGACTACTAGCTGAGCTGTGGACATACATGTTGTTATTGACGTCTTGACGGATATTGACGTCTTGGGGTGACTTCCACTATATCTTCTTTGGGGAATTCAGAGATCCCGGTCCCCCAACATGGACATGAGACTAATTAAAATCAATTAATCAATGTCATGAATAGAGCGCGTTCATGACGTTCAGTCATGAACAGAGCCCTAACCTTAAACACATAAGAAAACAATTATGGCGGGCCATGTGACTTGGAATGTAAGAAGCTTAGCCCCCAAACATATTGTTGTCTCACGTAATGAATCACTTGCTGATCAACAAATCGATGGTTATCTCATAGGCACAATGTACCTCTGACCATCATTGCTGGCCCATGCATGCATGCACCAATGGCAGCCTACATGACACATACATCGCTTATTTGCCATGTAAAAAATGCGACAAAGTGTCCATATAGGTACTCATAGATTAGCACAAATTCCTTAGCACGATGTGGACAACTTTACTTAACGGTGAAAGCCTGTCTCGCCCTTATTGCCTTGAGGGTTCCCGGCGATAGGTCCTGTCTGTTGGTCGACATTTTTCTTTTGCAGCTGGCCATCGTCGGTAGGTATGAATGATCTCGATGCTAGCAATTACGATGATGATACCCGAGGTAGTCTATACCTGGGATCGAGAGCTTCTTCTTGTATGGCAATGCCGGCAGGGCGATGACGGTGACGGCCGTCACCGTCATCGCTCTCGACGGGCGTGATGAAAAGTACCTGGTTGATAGGCGGCAGCTATTCACAATATAGGCCGTTTTTTATTACTCCGAATAAAGAGTTAAGAGGTTGGCCCTCGGCAGGGCGATGACGGGGCGCTGACGGGGCGATGACGGGGCGATGACGGGGCGTTCACGCGCGTGATTAATAGAACCTGTTTGATAGGCAGCGGCTATTGGTAATATACTTTGTTGATTAAGAGAAGAGTTTAGATGTTGGCCCGTCGAGGGCGATGACGGTGACGAGCGTCACCGTCATCGCCCTCGACGGGCGTGATGAAAAGCCCATGTTTTATATGCGGTAGCTATTGGTAGTCCGTAGTATATAGGTCGTTGACTATCACTCCGAATAAAGAGTTAACAGGTTAAGGCCCTCGGCCGGGCGATGACGGGGCGATGACGGGGCGTTGACGCTCGTGATGAATAGGACCTGTTTGATAGGCGGCGGCTATTGCTAATATATAGGTCGGATATTTGTGTACCACCCCCCTCCTTCCCGCGGCAGGTACGCAGCGACCCGCTGTTGTCCTGGCTGCAATTGTGTATCACTTGTACGGTATTTGTGTATCACTTGTACGGTATTTGTGTATCACTTGTCCTCCTTCCCACGGCAGGTACGCAGCGACCCGCTGTTGTCCTGGCTGCAATTGTGTATCACTTGTACGGTATTTGTGTATCACTTGTACGGTATTTGTGTATCACTTGTCCTCCTTCCCACGGCAGGTACGCAGCGACCCGCTGTTGTCCTGGCTGCAATTGTGTATCACTTGTACGGTATTTGTGTACCACCCCCCTCCTTCCCACGGCAGGTACGCAGCGCCCGGCTGTTGTCCTGGCTGCAGTTGTGTACCACCTGTACGGTATTTGTGTACCACCACCCTCCATGGCCCATGCAGCCCGGCCCGGCATCGTGCCGTCGCCGACCCGACAACGTTTTCTCGAACAACACGAATTTGAATTTTAGGGACTGGAGCGGCTGGCACGCTAGCGGCACGACCAACGGAACAAGAGAACCGAGAAACTGTGGCCGCCAGGAGGATAAAGGTTTCAAGGCGCATGCGTTTGAGGCTAGCCAGAACCGAATGCGAGGTTTTACTTTATCAAACCGATGTATATCAATGTGGCCAGAATTCTTTTCCAGTTGCGGGGTCGTGTGTCGCCAATTTGTTGTTGGGCCGGGCACTTTAATCGTGATTGCAAGAAGTCAGTTCACGACGCCGTTAGCGTGGCATTTATGTACAGCAATTCATCGTTCGGCTTCTTTATCCTATCGGCAACTCCTCACGACGTGTGAGCGTGAGTCGGTTGTCGTGTGAATGGACACTTTCTGGGAAAGTAAGTCACTAGAGTGCCAATTTCACCGATCGCAAAACATTTACCCAGTTTGGGCAGATAGACCTGGCTAAATACGAGGGCGAGCGGAAGTAATTGTTGATGCATAGCCATCTGCTTCCTGCGCTTTGTAATTGTAATGAGTTGTTCGCAAATTGGCGTCTCTAGCGGTTACTCCTCTGTGCACAGCTGGCGACCAAGAAGACTTCATTGGCAGCCGGACTGCGGATGCGCGTCGTTGGAATATTAGCAACGTTAACATGTTTGCTGCGTTTTTTGTGAAGCTTGTCTAGCCGACTGCATTTGGGAGACTTGGCAAGGTTGCCTCCAATCGTTGAAGTCACAACCTGGGTGTCAATTCACGTTTACTAGCCACGGTCATAGTAACATTCTAATGGCATTTGTCCCAGTTTCAACATGGGTTTTCACTCTGATCTGATGGAGTGAAGGGCCTAGCTCCGTGGTTTTGTGTCATTGTAGCAGTTTAGTCGCCTGCTAACGTAGTGAATCTTCCATCCCACCTCTCCCACCCCCACCCGCACTTCTCCTACTCTCTCTCTCTCTCTCTCTCTCTCTCTCTCTCTCTCTCTCTCTCTCTCTCTCTCTCTCTCTCTCTCTCTCTCTCTCTCTCTCTCTCTCTCTCTCTCTCTCTCTCTCTCTCTCTCTCTCTCTCTCTCTCTCTCTCTCTCTCTCTCTCTCTCTCTCTCTCTCTCTCTCTCTCTCTCTCTCCTTCCCACCCCCGCTCTCTTGTCCCTCCCGCACCCCTCCTCTCTCTTTCCCTTTTCCTTGGCTGTTGAGAAGGACTGGGGTGAAAACTCCAGACCGTTGGTGGCTGCCTTCAAGCAGGAAGTTTCAAGGATCAACAAGTTTTTGTGAGCTGTCTGATATGGTCACTGCTGCGACAAAGGTGAGTTATCTTGTTTTTCATGTAATTTTTTTGCTGTAGCTAGGTAAGCCGGCCATTTTGTACTCCCCTTTCTTTTGCTCTCACGATTTATTCTTGTTGTGGTTTATATGGTCCCGTTAAGTGGCATGCATTATCATTATCCACATTAGTGTGAGAAACCATCCGCAGTGTTGTAGCTTGCATCTATAACAACAGTTTTTGCTGCCGCCGCCACTGCTATTACCAACATTAAGTCATTCTTGCTTTCTAAGCACTCTTTTTCCTCTTAGGCTGTTGGTTGGGATACCAGCCACCCTTGCACGCATAAATTCAAGCACCGGGTGCATGTGAAAACACAACCAAGGCAAGAATGTCCCCCTCTCGCAATATCCCACCCACGCAACGCACCCAATGCAGCAAGAATGGGACCACCTTGTTGCCATGAGCTCTAGCACCGTTGCCACCCCTAGCTTTCTACTGTTCCCGTCCATCCTTATTTACACTGGCTGCTTTGCTTGCATTTCTGGCTCAGTGCCAGTTTGCACTTGCTAGCTTGCTAAGACAATAATGCAGCTTGCAAACGGCAAGGGCAAGCACCCGGGTAAGAGCAAAGGCAACCGCACGAGCAAAGGAAAGGGAAACTGGAAGAGCAAGCACAAGGCCAAGGAAAGGACAAAGGCACTTGTGCTTGCCAAAAGGGCAGGCTCAAGGGAAATGACAAGGGCAAGGGCAGGGGCAGGCACAAGGGAAGCGGATAAGGGCAAGGGCAGGCGCAAGGGAAAGAGATTAGGACAAGTCAAGCACGAGGGAACGGACAAGGGCAAGGGCAGGCACAAGGGAAAAGATGAAGACAAGGGCAGGCACTAGGGAAAGGATGAGGGCAACGGCAAACACTGGGGATCAAAGGATAGGGGCAAGGGCAGATGCTAGGGTAACAGTTAGGGCAAAGGCAGGCACAAGAGAAGAATAAGGGGCCGTGAAGTATAAGTGGAAATGCGGGTGGCGACATGGGGTTCGATCGGGCCTGCTGATGCAAATGCAGATTTCAACTGCAGTGACAAACACAAGCGTAGACATAGGCAACGACAAATTCCTTGCATGCGTGCCTTGCTCTTCACCGGCTGGCTCGTTTGCTAGTTGTCTAACAGTTTCTACCGATAAACATCACTTGCCATTGTAAGGTCTGCCTTGCTGCCGTGCTAGTGGGTAGCTGGGTGATCGTGCTTGTTCCTTGTCAAGGGAGGGATGCATGTGGAGTAGGTGGGTGGGTGTGCTTGTTCCTTGCCAAGGAAGGGATGCACAAAGGTTAGATAGGTGCACGTGCTTGTTTCTTGTCAAGGGAGGGACGCACAAAGGGTAGGTGGGGGCACATGGTTGTGCCTCGTCAAGGGCGGGATGCACGAAGGGTAGGTGGGGGCATGTGGTTGGTCCTTGTCTTTTCACCGCCCAAGCGATGGCGATGTAGCATGCATTATACATTTATTCGTGCATTAAAAATCACTTTCCTTACAAGCGGCCTTAGCCGACTCCATCTGCCGTTGCCATTTCTCCGTATTGCATTGTCCGGACACGGTTTTTGTGTCGCAGGTCTTCCCCCGTAAAGGCACAAGCTGCCTGCGCGCGGAATTATGTGCAGACACCTCGGTTTCCAACACGACGGCTTCCCGCACATATCGAGCTCTGGATGTACAACATCTTCCCCCGGCGCACTTGCTCCCGGATGGAGCTTCTGTGCGGTGCCGACATCCCCGGAGCTGTCCTAAGCACCGCATGGAAACAGTATTTCAAGCCACGAAGAGAAGCCACGAATTTGATATTGACTTGATATTGTCGTCAGAAGACTTGATATGCTATTTTCTGTGAAGGCGTTGGATTTTTGTGCATGACATGTAATCCTGCATTTAATAATGAAATTTTTTATGAAATAGGAACTCGTCTTGCATGAGCCTTGCTGCAAATGCCATTCATTTTTTTCCCCCGGGTAAATGGGTGTTAGGGGTTAGGTTGACCGAAATGATAAGTGAAATCAAAGTGAAATTCTGATAAGTGACATGCGTACTGCAATTCAGAACGACATAGCGACATGATTGTAGTACCGGTAGTGTACGCGAGAAGCATACGACGTCGTAACCTACGGGACCGAGTACCGGGATCGTAAATTACCAACTCGTAAATTACTACCTCGCAAATTACTACCTCGTACCTTACTACCTCGTAAATTACTACCTCGTACATTACTACCTCGTACATTACTACCTCGTAATTACTACCTCGTAAATTACTACCTCGTAAATTACTACCTCGTAAATTACGACGTCGGATCTTACCTCGGATCTAACTCGTAGCTTACGAGAAAGATCCGAACTCTTATACAAACGGTAAGAGTAGTCTGTGCCGTAAATTACCACCTCGTAATTTACGCCTCGGATCCTTTTTACTACCCTCGGACGAAAAGTATAGTGCTGTCATAGGTGGGGAAATCAGCACAGCTACTATAAAAAAGCTAGGGAATGGCTTCTCAGCAGGGAGTGGCCCCTAGCTGCATGGGCACGGCATAATTAAATAAAGCTAGGTATCATCTGGAGGGGGGTCTCATAGGACACATGTACATGACTAAAAGCTGGGCTAGGCTGGTATAGTGCCTGTAGTAGGCGGGCATGTACAGGCCACTGTCTATCTATTCTACACTACTGCTGCTGTATTCCCCTAGGCTGAGGCTGTCGGAGTCGCTGGCCGGCCGGGTGGTCGAGGGGGTCGCGTGCCAGGGCTT
>RPFO01001818.1:0-25838 GCA_009746045.1 Mesostigma viride | reverse complement strand
GGTCTAGCTGCAGAGAGACCCCAATAAGGACGAAAAAGATTTCAGGTTTTCTCACCTTCGCGGCTCATTCTCTTATTAGTTCTCCAGAACACTCAGATACCTGCATGGCGAGAATAACAAAATAACACAGTAGCATTGATAAAATTGTTTATCAGAAAATATATATTACTAATTACAGTATATTTTGCATTTTATAATATATTGTGAATAGCATGGTTAAATTCCACATACTTTTAATAATATGGTATGTTGAAGTAATATAGAATCATTATTTAGTAAATCATTACAAGAAAAAGTGTGGTATAGACTATTATATTATATAGTTCGGCAATCTATGATAGTAAGACGAACCGGATGTCAGGTTTATTCAGCGGCTCCAGGGCTATAGCGTCTCGCTGCAGCGTGATTGTTTGGTGCTATGACTGATTCAGTAGATGTGCAGAAAAAAATTTATTTCCATTGACCACACCAGGAATCGAACCAGAACCTCATTGTACATTGACGCATGGTAACGATGTCAGCCAAACATCCGAATGTTCCCAGGTAAATGGGCTGGAGGTCGTCTCTTTTTTATACCTGCGGCCACAAGCACGGGTGACGGCATATTGGATGTCGTCCAATCCGCTAGCTTGGTTCCAAAAAGATGGGATCGAGCTTTTGCACCAGCGCCGCGCTTCCAGTTTCAGTTCCGTGGGGAGGAACGAGGATGCCACGTTTCCAATTTTTCAATACCGTTCAGCCCTGTGACGCCGCGTCCGTTTTGCGAATTGCGACCGTCCACATCGCCCATCGAAAAAAAGCGCAGCCGCAGAGAGACCCCATAGCTGATACGAGCTGCCCATATCGTTTCGACGTTTGCATGCTACCTGCTGGATTATAAAATCCTACGTTGATAACCGCCTGGTGCCGGAAAGTTTACAAGGAAATCGGTCTGCTTTCGCCGCACAACCGAAAAAAAGGTGAGCTTTGCCGCATCCTGGATGGTAGGCTGACTAAAATTGTTCTATCAAAACGGCAACTAAACAGCGCATGCACGCCGACGACACAGTTAGCCAGCTGGGCGAAGACATGTCCTTGCTGCAATCGCAAGAAACTCTATGTTGCAGCAAGAGTGATAAAAATATCTGGCTTCCTTCTTTTCGTTGCTAGCTAAACCCTGCAGACATCTCGTAGAGTCAGCTAAGCCGATCCTAATCCACATCTGGCATCCATCCCTTTAGTCTAGTTGCCATGGAGCGTTTCTTGGTCTCGCACATGTCGATCATGGTGGTGCTAGGCTTCACTTGGGTCACCCTTTCCATGTTTGCTATGCCTTTGGTCTGGTTAGGTTATAGGTGTAGATGTGCACATACTGCATTTGCTGCGTTTCTAATCGGTGCTCCTGTTTGATGCTTTTTTTCCCCTTCATATCGTTTCGACGTTTGCATGCTACCTGCCGGATTATAACATCGGACGTTGCTACCTGCCTGCATAACGATAGTTTGCAAGAAATCTTCATTTGCCGAAACACAAAAAAAGGTGATCTTTTGCCGCAACGTGGATGGTAGGCTGACTAAAATTGTGCTGCTACGTATCAATACATGTGGGGGGTGCTGCTACGTATCAATACATGTGGGGGGTGCTGCTACGTATCAATACATGTGGGGGGGTGCTGCTACGTATCAATACATGTGGGGGGGTGCTGCTACGTATCAATACATGTGGGGGGTGCTGCTACGTATCAATACATGTGGGGGGGTGCTGCTACGTATCAATACATGTGGGGGGGTGCTGCTACGTATCAATACATGGGGGGGTGCTGCTACGTATCAATACATGTGGGGGGTGCTGCTACGTATCAATACATGTGGGGGGTGCTGCTACGTATCAATACATGTGGGGGGTGCTGCTACGTATCAATACATGTGGGGGGGTGCTGCTACGTATCAATACACGTGGGGGGGTGCTGCTACGTATCAATACATGTGGGGGGGTGCTGCTACGTATCAATACATGTGGGGGGTGCTGCTACGTATCAATACATGTGGGGGGGTGCTGCTACGTATCAATACACGTGGGGGGTGCTGCTACGTATCAATACATGTGGGGGGGTGCTGCTACGTATCAATACATGTGGGGGGGTGCTGCTACGTATCAATACATGTGGGGGGTGCTGCTACGTATCAATACATGTGGGGGGTGCTGCTACGTATCAATACATGTGGGGGGGTGCTGCTACGTATCAATACATGTGGGGGGGTGCTGCTACGTATCAATACATGTGGGGGGGTGCTGCTACGTATCAATACATGTGGGGGGGTGCTGCTACGTATCAATACACGTGGGGGGGTGCTGCTACGTATCAATACATGTGGGGGGTGCTGCTACGTATCAATACATGTGGGGGGGTGCTGCTACGTATCAATACATGTGGGGGGTGCTGCTACGTATCAATACATGTGGGGGGGGATGCTACGTATCAATACATGTGGGGGGGTGCTGCTACGTATCAATACATGTGGGGGGTGCTGCTACGTATCAATACATGTGGGGGGTGCTGCTACGTATCAATACACGTGGGGGGGTGCTGCTACGTATCAATACACGTGGGGGGGTGCTGCTACGTATCAATACATGTGGGGGGGTGCTGCTACGTATCAATACATGTGGGGGGGTGCTGCTACGTATCAATACATGTGGGGGGGTGCTGCTACGTATCAATACATGTGTGGGGGGATGCTACGTATCAATACATGTGGGGGGTGCTGCTACGTATCAATACACGTGGGGGGGTGCTGCTACGTATCAATACATGTGGGGGGGTGCTGCTACGTATCAATACATGTGGGGGGGTGCTGCTACGTGTCAATACATGTGGGGGGGTGCTGCTACGTATCAATACATGTGGGGGGGATGCTACGTATCAATACATGTGGGGGGGTGCTGCTACGTATCAATACATGTGGGGGGGTGCTGCTACGTATCAATACATGTGGGGGGTGCTGCTACGTATCAATACACGTGGGGGGGTGCTGCTACGTATCAATACACGTGGGGGGGTGCTGCTACGTATCAATACATGTGGGGGGGTGCTGCTACGTATCAATACATGTGGGGGGGTGCTGCTACGTATCAATACATGTGGGGGGTGCTGCTACGTATCAATACATGTGGGGGGGTGCTGCTACGTATCAATACACGTGGGGGGGTGCTGCTACGTATCAATACATGTGGGGGGTGCTGCTACGTATCAATACATGTGGGGGGGTGCTGCTACGTATCAATACATGTGGGGGGGGATGCTACGTATCAATACATGTGGGGGGGTGCTGCTACGTATCAATACATGTGGGGGGTGCTGCTACGTATCAATACATGTGGGGGGGTGCTGCTACGTATCAATACACGTGGGGGGGTGCTGCTACGTATCAATACACGTGGGGGGGTGCTGCTACGTATCAATACATGTGGGGGGTGCTGCTACGTATCAATACATGTGGGGGGTGCTGCTACGTATCAATACATGTGGGGGGTGCTGCTACGTATCAATACATGTGGGGGGTGCTGCTACGTATCAATACATGTGGGGGGGGATGCTACGTATCAATACACGTGGGGGGTGCTGCTACGTATCAATACATGTGGGGGGGTGCTGCTACGTATCAATACATGTGGGGGGGTGCTGCTACGTATCAATACATGTGGGGGGGTGCTGCTACGTATCAATACATGTGGGGGGGTGCTGCTACGTATCAATACATGTGTGGGGGGGATGCTACGTATCAATACATGTGGGGGGTGCTGCTACGTATCAATACATGTGGGGGGGTGCTGCTACGTATCAATACATGTGGGGGGGTGCTGCTACGTATCAATACATGTGGGGGGGATGCTACGTATTAATACACGTGGGGGGGTGATGCTACGTATCAATACATGTGGGGGGTGATGCTACGTATCATTTATTTATTCATGCCATCATCCCCCCACATTTAATTATTAATGCCATCACCCCCCCACATTCTTTTATTCATGGCAGCACACCCCCACATTTATTTATTCATGCCATCACCCCCCACATTTAATTATTAATGCCAGCACCCCCCAACATTCATTTATTCATGCCATCACACCCCCACATTCTTTTATTCATGGCAGCACCCCCCCACATTTATTTATTCATGCCATCACCCCCCCACATTTAATTATTAATGCCAGCACCCCCCAACATTCATTTATTCATGCCATCACACCCCCACATTCTTTTATTCATGGCAGCACCCCCCCACATTCTTTTATTCATGGCAGCACCCCCCCACATTTATTTATTCATGCCATCACACCCCCACATTCTTTTATTCATGGCAGCACCCCCCCACATTTATTTATTCATGCCATCACCCCCCCACATTTAATTATTAATGCCAGCACCCCCCAACATTCATTTATTCATGCCATCACACCCCCACATTCTTTTATTCATGGCAGCACCCCCCCACATTTATTTATTCATGCCATCACCCCCCACATTTAATTATTAATGCCAGCACCCCCCCACATGCATTTATACATAGCATCCCCCCCCACATGTATTTATACGTAGCTTCCCCCCCCACATGTATTTATACGTGGTCGTAAGGGTCTCGCTGCGGGTAGACCCTCGGAATTTTGTTTTTGTATTGACGTTAGGGTCTCGCTGCAGCGAGACCCCAAGGAATGTCAATTTTTCATGTTTTCATGATGGGGGGTCTTTCTTTTCTCACCCTTAAAATGATTTGTTTTTGTATCGGTGTTAGGGTCTCGCTGCAGCGAGACCCCTACGAATGTCGACTTTTAATGTTTGCAAGATGGGAGGGGGCTTTCTTCGCTCACCCTAAAAATTATTTGTTTTTGTTTGACGTTAGGGTCTCGCTGCAGCGAGACCCCAAGGAATGTATACTTTTTTATGTTTGCATGATGGGAGGTTGCTTGTTTACGCTCACCCTAAAAATGATTTGTTTTTGCTTGAAGTGAGGGTCTCGCTGCAGCGAGACGCCAAAGTTTTGCATTAAACTAAATGTCCCTTTTAGAATCCACGAAAGGGTCTAGCTGCAGCGAGACCCTCCCCATCGTTTTTCTGCCGGCGATTCAGATTCTGAATGACATTTGTGAAACTTGCTTTTTTGATATTGTTCTGCAGATGTCGTCCTCCTATTCCGATTCTGTCAAGGCCACTCCCGTTTCACCCAAGATGACGTCGAACACCTCGCCGGACCGAACGGCAACGGAGGAGTTTCCTTCGTTGCAGTTCGGTCCCGTAAAAGATCTTGCGAGGTCCCCCCCACCGAGTCCCCCTCGCCCTCCAAGTCCAACTTGCCCCCCAGCGAGTTGGACAGAATTATACCCCCCACCTCTCTCGCTGCTGCGTCTCGCGCTCCGTCCCGCTCTCCGCCCCGTAAGTCTCCATCGCCGCCCCCCAAGTCGGCCGGAGCTACTGCGTCCCGCTCGCCGCCCCGCAAGTCCCCCAAGTCCCCCGCAACTGCGACCCGTTCGCCGAACCGCAAGTCCCCCTCTCCGCCCAAAGTTCCCCCCGCTACCGCGTCCCGCTCTCCTTCTCGCAAGTCCCCCTCGCCGTCAACCAAGAACCCCGCAACTGCGACCCGCTCGCCGTCCCGCTCTGCTTCCCCCAAGTCCCGCTCGCCGCCACCCAAGTCCCCCGCTGCTGCGTCCCGCTCGCCGTCCCCCAAGCATTCCAGTTCTAAGCGTAAGCCTGCGGCCGAGTGGGTAGAGGAAGACGACCGCACCAAAGAGCTCAGGAAGCTGAGGAAGTCTATCAGTGAGCTTGTTGAGGAGGACGAGCGCGATCAGACTAACGGGAGGCCTGAAGACCCGGAATCGCCGGTTCGGGAGTCGCGTCAGAAGCGGTTGTCCGATTTGTTAGCAATGGCCGCAAGCTTTGCTGACGAATACGCGGCTCTCGACAAGAAGGACAAGGAGAAGGAGAAGGCGGAGAGGGAGGCCATCGAGAAGGCGGAGAGGGAGAGGGTGGAGAGGGAGGAGAAGGAGAGGCTGGAGAAGGCGGAGAGGGAGGAGGAGGAGAGGGAGTACAAGGAGAAAAAGGCTGCCCAGGAGAAGGAGCACAGGATCCTGGTGGCGAAGCAGAAGGAGGAGGCGAAGAAGAAGACGGAGGCGGCAGCGAAGGAATTCTTGCGGAGGAGGCCGCTCTTTTTTTGCAGATGCGACAGGAGAGGATGAAGGCGGAAGAGGCCGCGAGGAAGATGGAGGAGGCTGCGAGGAAGGAGGAGGAGGCTGCGAAGGCAGTTGAGGGGGAGAAGGACGAGAACGGGAGCCCACCCCTTCTTCACGAAGGATTTTCAGTCGATTATCAGGTATGTTTATTAATGTGAGACGTACATTTTTCAGATGGCTTGAACGGCGTGTGTGTATCGTAGAAAGGGTGGGATTTTATGTCATACATTGATCGTAAGGGTCTAGCTGCGGAGAGACGTTGACCTAGGAGTTAAGGTTGTTGACGACGACGATGTGTGGCCTTTTTTTTACTCTTGTTGTCTGCAGCCCGACACGCTGGCCATTCTGAAACAGTACCTGGCTCAGGCTGAGTCTGAGTCTGGGGTGAGTCGTAAAGCCGAAAAGGGCTTGAGAGGCTTGATCCGCTTTCTTTCGGCCGAGATAGCGTTTGCAGAGAAGTCCGGTGTCGTCGTGGACCGTCCGGAGTCGGCACACATAATTTGGAAGAACGACCGCCTGGGCCGTCTTGCATTGTTCGAAGCCACACAGCGAGCCATTCATGGGAAGAGGGTCGTTGGTGACGACATGTATGAGGTTTTGAAGATCGCGCAGTCGTGCATCCTTAATCTGAAGGAGGATGTCGGACGTTACTTTCCCCGTCGTGCTTTAATATGGTCGACGCTCTTTGATGAGGTTGAAAAGTTCGAGGTCCACATTGGCTTCACATGCATCGAGGCTTCCTATATGGAAACCTTGAAAACCACTGCGTTGCATCAGCTCTTTAAACTCATGACTGGAGATATGAGAGCGGATTCGAGGGCTTCACTGTCGGAAGATGAAGTGTTTGATATTGTCAGGCAAGGATTTGTTGACACGTCCAACAGTGACTATATCGTAATTGTGCCGGGAAGAATGAATGACGTAGGAGGATTGGAGGAGCGCGCACATGAAGTGATCGCGCATTTGGACATGGCAAGAGACCACTTACTGCAATCTTTTGTTAAGTGGCGGACTGACTTTCTTGTCAGCCCGGACGCCAGCCTTTCGCGGGAAGCGGTCGCTTTCTTTTTGGATTGGGCTGGACAGGTGATCCAAAGTTTCCGGCACCGGGAGGACTTCCATGTTATTCAGACATATAAGCCATACCGGGAAGTCGTCCAGGAATGGTTGGATCAAATCTCGTTGGTTGATTGTCTCCAGAGTATCCGAACCAAGACAGACACGGAGTGGTCTGATTTAGAGGCGGGAGGCCATTGGCAGTCCCTCGAGTTGTTCTTCGAGGCGGAATTGAGGCGGCAACTGGAAAAGGAGAGAGCCCATCAAGTGCCGATATGGCCTTTGGGGAAGATTTTGAGGAGGTGGAAGTTCTACGTTTCGGTACGTTAACTTGCCGATATCGTTTATCGATTTGGGTTGTTTCCATTCCCTGAATAGGGCTCTATATGCTGACCAACCTTCATGGTTTGTCCTGTCATATCATGCAGGGGGGCTCCATGCCAGGGGACGTATCGGAGGATTTACCTAATTTGTCAGACTTGGTTGATAAGGTGGGTGCTTGTCCGTCGAGTTTCCACGAGCATCTTACATGGGGTCTAGCTGCAGGTAGACCCTCACCCTTTTATTGAGACTGACATGTTCGGCTAATTTCAACGGTGCCCCCAACCAATCTGTTGTCTTTTTTCAGGGGGCGGCTGCGGCGATGGCTGTTGACAGTGCTGGTATTTGGTCTGGACTCGAGATGGAAATGGTAAGCATTAAACGATATCCGGATGTCTGCATTTCGCCTGAAGTTTTAGTGAGCGCATTATGCGAAATATACAAATATCGACTAATTTTGATTTCCAATGAGCTGTCGTATTCGGTGTTGACAGGCGGGGGGTTTGGCCTCAGCAGGCGCTGCCGGAGAGGAAGAAAACGCTGGAGGAGATGAGGATGGGGGGGATGAAAACGCTGGAGGAGATGAGGATGGGGGAGACGCTGAGGGAGAAGTGGCTGTGCAGGTACGTTCATCCGCCGCGAGTTCGTGTGATTTTTTTCGTGCTGAGGGGTATCTCCGCAGAGAGACGATGGTGCAACAATCGAACTGAGGTCAAGTCCCTTCTTGTTCGTTTTTTTTTGTAATGCAGGCGGGGGCTGTCGCTGGGGGTACTGCGGGGGGGAAGGCGGCGAAGCCTCCATTGACTGAGCATGAAAGGGAAAAGCTGGATTCCCGCAAGAAGGTTGCGAAGGATCATATTATTGCTGTTGGCCTGATCATGCTTAAGTCTCCGCCCGATGGCGTCGATTCGGAGGGACCTGCGGGGTCCGAGTTTCGCAAGTACCTGACACGACTTGAGGCGGAAGTCGATGCCGATTTCGATACGGAGGTGTTGGGTGACGCTACCTTTAAGAGTGAATTGGCATATGAATTCGCAAATCTGGTGAAGTCGAAAGCCACCAAGAATTTCAAGTGGCAGCCTAAGGAGTACTCAGAGGCAAAGGTTGACAAGATCGAGAAATTCATGAAGGCTGATTTTCGTCGTCGGGCCGCTGAGGGAAAAAGGGCGCTGAATGCGGTGGCAAAGGCCAACAGTAAGAAGAACGCGGAGGCGAAGGCGGCGGAGAAGGAGGCGAAGAAGGCGGAGAAGGAGAAGGCTAAGGAGGCCAAGAAGCAGCAGAAAACTGGACAGGTACGATTGTTGTGAAAATTTAGACCTCTCGCTGCGGGTAGACGCTGACCGGCTGCGGGACTTGGTGTTTAGTGTCAGTAAGGTACTATTCCAACAGAACTTTGTTCGTCCCTGAACAGGATGTCGTGGTCGGCCTAAAGATTACTGACTTGAGCAAATCCTGCGGTCCTTTTCGATTTTTTACTTCAGGATGACGGGGGGGACGAAGACGCCACGGTGGAGAAGAAGTTACCTGGTCATGACGCCGTGTTCGCGCTGGTGAAGGATATGCTCAAGTACTGCTCGAGTAGGCGGATGGCGGACGTCGATGACCTGCCAAACTGGCCCGAGTTCTCCCCCTTTCTTGAGCTGCTCCGGTCACTCAACAAGCTTTTTAAGGAGGGGGTGCTCACGAGCAGTGGGAACCCGGACACCGACCCTATCATTGAAAGCTGGAAGCCTTCGAAAAAGGTCGACTCGAACAAGGAGGTCAGGGACCAGAACATCCGGAAGGCCAATACTCTCAGGGAAACGCGTTGGATTCGGCCGGCCGATTTTCAGCAGACCGGATGTTTCAGTATGCGGATCCAGACGGTCAACGCGCTTATTTTGCCAGAGGCTTTGAGGCAGCGGCGTTTAAACCTTGAAACCATTAAGGAGAACGGCCGCATTCTCCTCAATGCGCGGGACAACGCCTTGCACTTCAAGGTTGTTGTCCCGGTCTGGCAGTTCCCTTTCCAGGCGCTTGCCGAATCTCAACCTGACCTGTTCGACAAGCAAATCTTGTGCATGCCGGATTTCGTCAAGTGGCTGAAGCATTACCACGGCGCCAAGATTGACGCGGAGGATGTGGGGTCCAGGTACTTCCGGCCCCTTTCGGATACTGAAGTCGACGTGTGGCTTAACACGGAGTCCACCACCTCTTTCCTCGCGAGAGGACTTGAGTGGCGTACCTACGCCAGGTGGACGAGGTGGAAGCAGTTTTGCCTCAGGAGATCGAGGGCAGTCGGCAAGTTTTCAACCTGCTGTGCAATACTGCGATGAAGTCCTACGATCCGAAATTTTTTGAGGAACGGGTACCGGTACCGTATCTGGTTCTCCGGTACGCGGTGGTGGATGGGAACCACTACTTTAAGGGGTTAAAGTCGTTTCTCAGGGGGCCGGATGGCGGGTGGGGAGAGGTTCGGGCAATGATGTGCGAGGGTGGGGCGGAGTCCAATTTCGCAAATACTCCTAAGGAGGCGGAGCACGCCTTCCAGGACCTGTTGCGGAAATTCCGTGGTGGTTACATGGGTACGAACGTCATTCTTCTCAAGGGTGGCGACCTGCTCCCGTCGTGGAGTGAGCTGCGAAATCTACCTAAGGCAAAAGAAGATGTAAGCTATCTATTTTGGCAGGGTCTAGCTGCGGGTAGACCCTCGGAATTTTCGTGGTTGTTTTTTGTGTGCGCTTCAAGTTTTTTGCGAGGGTCTCGCTGCAGCTAGACCCTCTCCTTTTTTTTGTTGGAATTTTCGTTGCGTATTGTCGGCCGTTTCTTTTTCGAATTTTGTTAGGGTCTATCCGCAGCTATACCCCTCGCCTTTTATGACTGAGTTTTGTCGTTGCTCGCTCGATGTTAATTGATGTCGCAGGCGGTGCTGACCGGCAAGCTGGAGAAGCTGTTCGACATCGCCAAGGGGGCGAATTCGGAGGACTTAGCCGTGGCGGATCGTACGCTGGGCCAGGCGTTGCTTGACGTGTGGAACTACAACAAGCTATATCTATACGGCAAAGTCACGCGTGGGAAGGGCCACTATATTGCGGATGGCCACTACACCAATCTGCTCACGTACATCCTCCCGGCTATGCGGCAAGCGGGGGGAAGGGAAGGGAATGTGGAGCCGGCAGCGGTGGATGTACACGAGGAGGAAGCAGAAGGAAAGAAAAAGCCGGCCCACAGCATTGCTTCAGTGCATTCCGCTTACAGTCGCACGCTGGCCAACACGTTTCTCCGTCTGACACAGGAGCAGACTGATGATCCTGCCTCAACGAAACCCGCGCCTGAGGAGGTGATGATGCAAAGGTGCAAATTCGCCAATGCAGAGGGGGAGAAGAAAGGCCAGAAGGTCTCTTGGACTTCTTTCAGGAACTTGGCCAGCCTTCCTATGATGGACGCCGTGATCGATTGCATCATGAGCTGCCAGGTTGGACCGGAAAAGCTCACCAAGTTGGTGGAGATCGCCAAGGATGTGCTGGAGTGCCTGCGGCTGACCATTTGCGCCAGATTCAAGGAGGATGAGACGCTGGAAGCGCAATGCAAGGACGCAAAGGGCAAGGAGTTTGTGGCGTCTCATATTTTCGAACTCGTCTTCAATCTCCATCCTCTCGCTCGGCCGGTCGGCAGGAAGGAGATTGTGGCCAGATACCGGGAATTTTGGGATGTGGCCGTCATCATAACGAGGAACATCGCCTACCTTCTTAAAGCCAAAAAACACGCCGCACATCTGAGGATTCCGAGAAAGGATCTCAGTAATGGCAAGATCGACTTTCAGGAGATTCTGCTAAAAGAGAGCGAGGACAAGACGGTGGGTTTGGCACTTTTGGCTCCGGAAGCGTTCAGGAAGTACGCTCCAAAAGTTGGATTACTCGAAGGGGGGTGAAGGAGGCGGCGATGAAGGGGCCGGTGAAGGGGCTGGAGAAGGGGAAGGGGAAGGGGAAGGGGAAGGAGACGGAGGCGAAGAAGGAGGAGGAGGCGAAGGAGGAGGAGGAGTGGGACGTGAAGTATGAGTGGCAGAGTGTGGACTGGGGCCGTCGCCGGGTCTGGTTTTGCTGTCAGGACTAGACGGTGATGATGATGACAAGTCGCTCGTCAAGCAGGTGGCAGGCGAGGTTGCCTCAGCTTCAGCCCGCCCCTTTCCCTTGGGCAGGTCCCTTCCGTGCCTGAGCCTGCTGAACTTGGCGAACATTTGGGGTGATAAGTGGAGTAACTTTCAGAGAGGGTGGTGGGCGTTCGGTCCTTGCCCGACAGCTTCGTCCATTCCCCAACCGGGCGGGATGTACGATAATGTGCTGAAGGCTTGCGCCCACGACTTTTTCTCCAGGTTCGAACCGATGGTGATCGTGTTTGGTACCGAGACGGAGATTAAGGGGTTTCAAGAGATAGTGGAAAGGATCGGGAAAGGGAGTGAATTGTGGGAGCGGCTTGAACAGGGGGAAGGTGATGGGGGGCCTAGGCTCGGAAGGGCGAAGAAGCGAAAAGCTTCCCACGAAGCTGGGGGATCGTCCGCCGTGGTGGAGAGGGATGACCAACAGTTGTTGGAGGGAGGGGATGGAGGGGATGGAGGTCCGGCAGGAGGGTCTAACCGCGGAGAGACCCCCGTCGAGGTCAGAACGCAGCAGGCCGAACAGAGGACGGGGCCTGAAGGTGATTCGGATCCGCCTGCGGCGAAGAAGCCCGCTTCTCAAGTGACTCGACGGGCAGTCGTGTCACTTGTTGAGGATGATGGAGGTGGGCCTTCCAAGCCTGCCGCGTCGCAGCCCGTTTTTCAGGTTCCGAAGAAGCAGCTTCGGGTTCCCCCGGCGACTCTGCCCACCCCGGCGCCTCTGCCCAGTTCTCAGGTACCGAAGAAGCAGCTTCGGGTTCCCCCGCCGACTCTGGCCATTTCTCAGGTACCGAAGAAGCAGCTTCGTAAGCCAGTTGTGGCAGTGGCTGATTCGGACGACGATGCTGAGGAGGAGGAGGAGGAGGAGGACGACGATGCTGAGGAGGAGGAGGGGGAGGAGGAGGAGGAGGAGGAGGAGGAGCAGCACGTTGCTACCAAGAAATCCGCCAAGGGTGGGAAGGCTGCGGAGCACGTTGCTTCCAAGAAATCGGCCAAGGTGGGGAAGCCTCCCAAGCCTGCCCTGCCTCAGAAACGGCGTCGAAAAGCAGTTGTGCTTTCAGATTCGGACGATGAGGAGGAGAAGGAGGAGGAGGATGGCGGCGGAGAGGAGGAGGACGGGGGAAAGGAGCGCGTTGCTTCCAAGAAGTTACCCAAGACCGCGAAGACTGCCAAGGTTGCCGAGCCCGCCAAACCCGCCCCGGCGCCTGCCCCCCACCCCCAGACGGGGTCTACCTGCGAGCAGAGGTCGAAGGAAAAGGCCAAAAAGGGTAAGAAAAAATCTGCGAGTGAATTCTGGTATGTAGAGTGTTTTGATTTTTCACGGTTGGCAGTCCGATTTCTACTAACTCGATTTTAGTCATGCGTTGATGGCATGATCGGTTTGCTCGCAGGTAATGAGGATGTGGAGCAGTTACTTCGCTTGGCTAATGTGGCGGTGGGCTTCGGACCAGCGGCTGTACATGCTGACACTTCCGGACGGGAGGAGCCTAAGGGGGCGGAAGACAGTCAGGCGGGCGATGAGGATGATGACAAGCCCACGTTGGAAATGAGACTTATGGACGGGGAAATGGGGTTCGGAGCACCAGAGGCCTTTTGGTGTGATGGGTGGACTTTAGCCATTATGCAAGCAGGGAACAAGGATACGGCTACGCCAATGTATGCCAAGCTAGAAGACGTCATGCTTTATGGGCAGGTGTCTGGATACGACACCAAGTGGAGGGACGTCGCATTTAAGTTTTTCGCTGAGGGGGAGAAGGGAGGGAAGTTGAAGAACAAGTTGTGGTGGATGCCGCTGGACTACGCGATGAAGGTGGTAAAGCTGACGGATGGCAAGAGCTGGAAGGATGTGGAAGTCTGGGCGCCTGCAAAGGAGATCGATAAGAAGAGGAGGAACTCGAAAACGGAACAGCAGATCGCGGAAGCGAAATTACGGAAGAGGCCCTCGAAAGTGTGAGGGAAAGTTAGCACTTGGACATGCGCTGGCAATGCTCGTCCTATGGTTAATACAAAGGTTAGGATGATGTCGAGTCTCTCCACGTAAAATTTACATGAATTACTAACTTTCAAGCCTCTCGATGTGGAATGTACGCTCAAATTGACATGAATTAAGCATTATGACACCAAATTAGCTCGAAAATACGCGATCGGACGCCAAATTCGCGCGAAAAAAAGATATCGGACGATTGAAACTAGCGTTTTTTTCTTGCAAAATGCGCCAAAAATGACCCCATTCCGCGTGGGACCACCCCAACGTGACGGGAGTCTTGGTGCCGGCGGAACCCGTGGTCACCATCGAGACACTCGTGGCAGCGGTGCAGTCCGGGCAGGGTCTGATACAGCGTATGCTGGACCAGCTCGGGCGCCAGGGCGATCACTCAGTCGCCGCCTCAGTAGGCTACGATGCGGCTTCCCGGGCAGCTTCACACGAGGAGTGGTCACTGGGGGATTTCATACAGACAATTCCGGGGAGGGCAGTAAGGCATGGTGGGCCGGGGCCTCGGACGGAAAAGTTGTGTGTGGTGTTCGAGGGACCTGTGATCTCGGTCCCTTCTGGCATGCACCTGCCCGCCTCTTTGGTTTTTCAACTTAGCGGGTCCTTGGTGTGCGGTTGACCGTGGTGCCTACTGGGAACAACTAGAAATCGCCTTCTTCCCACAGGCTCCGCTGCCCTTACCGCAACCCGACGACCTTCGTTTTCCCCGGACGGTGGGCCACACGGTGCGGTTCGGTACCGAGGATTGGTGGGACTGGAGGTATCAGGTGGATGGAGTGGGGCACGTGGTTACGCCGCCCAAGGTGGCCCCGGCGGAAGGGCGTGCCTTCCTGGAACGGGTGGTGCCTGATATTGTAGGGGCACCAAGGGCGACAATCATTGAGGATCACGTGCGCACTGAGGTTTTCATGATGGGGGTGAAGTTTGTTCGTGATCACCGCTGTGGGGTGGCAGATTGGTCGGCGCTGACCCTTCTCTTTACCCACCCCCAGTATCTTGCTGGGTTCCTGGGCATGTGGCCCCGGGGCACGTGGGTGGAACTGTCCAGGCTGGGTCGGCAGAAGACGTCCCCATATCAGATCGCCTTCGAAGTGGATTTATGCGCGCATCCCGGGGCGATGATCTGTAATATGACCCCTGTGGGGCGACGGGCTCTCCTTGAGGCCCAGCAGCAGCGGCGGATCACTAGCGGCGGACGCTAGAGTAGATAGTTCAGTTTTGGGGATGGATAGCGGAATCCACTCCCCAGAGTTCCGGCTACTACGTCAGGGTTGGGCTTGTGTATCAACCTCTAGAGGAACTGGTATTACTGACCTGCGGGTGAACCGAGGTCGGGACATAGTACTCTTATAGTAGTCTTGTTTGCTTCTCTATCCTATCTTTGTACGGTAGGGACTACCGACCCCCGTGGGGGGGAGGAGTGTTACGTCCCGGCCCTTTTGGTCGGACGTAACAATGGAATAAATTACTAAGGCCTTGTGGCCGTTGTACTGAGTTGTATGGATATTGGCTATTGTACGAATTGGACTAGTTATTTTGGGTCCTAGGTTGACCTTTTAGGGGCCGGTGCAGTGGCGCCGCGCCAGTTCTGGGTCTGACGATGGTTCTAGACGTGGATCCTATAGTTGGGGGTCGATGTCGGCCCGGATCCTACGTGGAATGTGTGAACCGGATTGGCTGGTCGGAATTGGTGTGTATCTGCGCCGCAACCCACCTAGGTGAAATTGGTCCGAGGACGAGAGTCTCGTCCTCTTGGTTTGATGAATGATAAGTGCGAATACGCCTACACATTGAGCCCGGGGCAATTATCCATTTGTACTTGGTGTTGCTAGCCATTATAAGTGTGTACTAATTAGCTTGGCATCAAGCCGTGATGCCAGATATCTCACGACTCACGTCGTGAAGCGCAACCTACTTTAGGCTACCTTGAATTATTCCTAATTCCGGCAAGAAGGGTCTTTCGCTACGTAGCTCAGGCTAGGTGTGTCTGGGCTGGGACGTAACAAGTGGTTGGCCAGCTCCGACAGCAGTTCTCTGTGTTCACCTTATCCCAAGCTCAACGTGACCGACCGCCATAGCTCAGCCGGTCGGGAGCTTTAACTTGTATTCCTAAAAATCCCGATGGCTTCCGGTACACGGAGCCGCACGGGCGAACACACAGATACGCCAAGTGGCGAGGCCGCAGGGTCCGTCCTGCCACGCTTTAGTGCGGACGAGGCCACGAGGTTGATGCAAACCCTCGTGGCGCAACCTGAACTGGCCAAGCAGTTCAAGCATTTGATGCTTGCTGCTGACGATGCACTGAATCGCGGCCCTCTGAAGCAAACGGAGGTGCCCGCTGATCTACCTGCCGACTATACGGCGGACGACGCAGCAGATTTTCTGGCTGCTCTCAAGCGTCTGCGCGATGGACGCGCAGACAAAGATTCGGAGCTGATTGGCAAGTTCCGTGCAGTATTCTGCAGTACAATTACCAAGCACCCAAACATTGCCAATCTAGTTCGCATTGCGGACGACAACAAACAAACCTGGGAAGTTTTTTACAACGGTCTAGATGCCCACTTGTCGCGGTCTAAGGAAGAGGCCGACGAGCAAGCCTTCAATGACTTCGAGGGCTATGCAGTTAATAAGGCAAATTTGCCCGGGGCTGCACGTGATTTCCAGGTCTTCGTGCACAAGCACAAGCTGCTAGATACTCTCAAGCCCATTTTCCTGTGCAATCGATTTCTCAAGAAATGCGACCTCTCGTCGGATGTGCATCTGACCATAGCGACGGAACTCAACTGGTTAGATCTCTTGCGAGCCCGTCTCACGTGTGTTGCCTTGACTTGGCAAACTCGTGTCTAAGCACTCACGTGCACGAGTGCTGTAAGCCTATATTTTTAACCAAGCTCCATTCCAACCATTCTCATGATGAATCTATCCGCGCGCATTGGAATCTATCTATCCCTACACATTGCGCTTTAACTCAAAAGAAGAGTGCCGTCAGTTTCGACGAGGGCATGCTGTATTTGATCTCATGCTTCAAGAGTGCGCAGTCCAAGCCGACTGCCTCGGCCGCTCTGCCATCCCTGCGCAAGGTGGATACCGGCGCGTCTTCTTCTTCAGGCGCAGAGGCTCCAATTACGCGGTCGGAGCTTACGGCCATCCTGAAAAAGGTCGTCGGCCACGGCAACAACGGGGGCCAGCGAGGGCGCAAACGCGGGCATGGTGGCGACGCCAAGCAGGGTGATAATCCCCCGGCCAAGCGGCAGCAGGGGGCGTCTACTGACCGCAAGCAACGCTGTGAGCGCTGCTTCGGACGTCGCCATGTCCGGGATGACTGCCGAGTTCGCCCGGACCTGGAGGTCGAGGACAACCTTTGCCGCAAGTGCCACGACGTTCTGCGTGGTCACAGCGTGGAGGCGTGCAAGGCCAAGCGCATCGTCGTCCACGGCACACGCGAGGAGTGGGCAGAGCGACGGGCAGCACGAAAGTCAGGTGAGAGCACGCTCGATACCCCTTCTTTTGCTCAATGCGGCGTCACGCTGAACCGGGCCGTCGTAGAGCCTGACGTCGTTCCTAAAAGCAACGTGACTGCATCCTCTGTCTCATTCCGTGATGTGCTCACGCAATCCGTTGTCAGATGCTGCTCTGGCTCTGTCGCGCCAGGATCACGTGCTTCCTGAGCACGGGTCTACAATGCGTGACCTAAGCAATGTGGTGACTTCTAGGTCGGGTGTGTACAACGCCGAGCGACCAAGCACTACTGCAGCACCCCAGCTAGATACTGCATGGGGCGGTTGGGCCTATGAGGAATGTTGTGACAGTGCAGGAGAATGCTGGGCGGGCAGATGTTCTCGGTACACACCACCCTAGTGTGGATCTTCACATTGGCAAGGTGCTCACACGGGCGGCCTTTCGTGGGGTGGTCCCACGCGGAATGGGGTCATTTTTGGCGCATTTTGCAAGAAAAAAACGCTAGTTTCAATCGTCCGATATCTTTTTTTCGCGCGAATTTGGCGTCCGATCGCGTATTTTCGAGCTAATTTGGTGTCATAATGCTTAATTCATGTCAATTTGAGCGTACATTCCACATCGAGAGGCTTGAAAGTTAGTAATTCATGTAAATTTTACGTGGAGAGACTCGACATCATCCTAACCTTTGTATTAACCATAGGACGAGCATTGCCAGCGCATGTCCAAGTGCTAACTTTCCCTCACACTTTCGAGGGCCTCTTCCGTAATTTCGCTTCCGCGATCTGCTGTTCCGTTTTCGAGTTCCTCCTCTTCTTATCGATCTCCTTTGCAGGCGCCCAGACTTCCACATCCTTCCAGCTCTTGCCATCCGTCAGCTTTACCACCTTCATCGCGTAGTCCAGCGGCATCCACCACAACTTGTTCTTCAACTTCCCTCCCTTCTCCCCCTCAGCGAAAAACTTAAATGCGACGTCCCTCCACTTGGTGTCGTATCCAGACACCTGCCCATAAAGCATGACGTCTTCTAGCTTGGCATACATTCGCGTAGCCGTATCCTTGTTCCCTGCTTGCATAATGGCTAAAGTCCACCCATCACACCAAAAGGCCTCTGGTGCTCCGAACCCCATTTCCCCGTCCATAAGTCTCATTTCCAACGTGGGCTTGTCATCATCCTCATCGCCCGCCTGACTGTCTTCCGCCCCCTTAGGCTCCTCCCGTCCGGAAGTGTCAGCATGTACAGCCGCTGGTCCGAAGCCCACCGCCACATTAGCCAAGCGAAGTAACTGCTCCACATCCTCATTACCTGCGAGCAAACCGATCATGCCATCAACGCATGACTAAAATCGAGTTAGTAGAAATCGGACTGCCAACCGTGAAAAATCAAAACACTCTACATACCAGAATTCACTCGCAGATTTTTTCTTACCCTTTTTGGCCTTTTCCTTCGACCTCTGCTCGCAGGTAGACCCCGTCTGGGGGTGGGGGGCAGGCGCCGGGGCGGGTTTGGCGGGCTCGGCAACCTTGGCAGTCTTCGCGGTCTTGGGTAACTTCTTGGAAGCAACGCGCTCCTTTCCCCCGTCCTCCTCCTCTCCGCCGCCATCCTCCTCCTCCTTCTCCTCCTCATCGTCCGAATCTGAAAGCACAACTTCTTTTCGACGCCGTTTCTGAGGCAGGGCAGGCTTGGGAGGCTTCCCCACCTTGGCCGATTTCTTGGAAGCAACGTGCTCCGCAGCCTTCCCACCCTTGGCGGATTTCTTGGTAGCAACGTGCTGCTCCTCCTCCTCCTCCTCCTCCTCCTCCCCCTCCTCCTCCTCAGCATCGTCGTCCTCCTCCTCCTCCTCCTCCTCAGCATCGTCGTCCGAATCAGCCACTGCCACAACTGGCTTACGAAGCTGCTTCTTCGGTACCTGAGAAATGGCCAGAGTCGGCGGGGGAACCCGAAGCTGCTTCTTCGGTACCTGAGAACTGGGCAGAGGCGCCGGGGTGGGCAGAGTCGCCGGGGGAACCCGAAGCTGCTTCTTCGGAACCTGAAAAACGGGCTGCGACGCGGCAGGCTTGGAGGGCCCACCTCCATCATCCTCAACAAGTGACACGACTGCCCGTCGAGTCACTTGAGAAGCGGGCTTCTTCGCCGCAGGCGGATCCGAATCACCTTCAGGCCCCGTCCTCTGTTCGGCCTGCTGCGTTCTGACCTCGACGGGGGTCTCTCCGCGGTTAGACCCTCCTGCCGGACCTCCATCCCCTCCATCCCCTCCCTCCAACAACTGTTGGTCATCCCTCTCCACCACGGCGGACGATCCCCCAGCTTCGTGGGAAGCTTTTCGCTTCTTCGCCCTTCCGAGCCTAGGCCCCCCATCACCTTCCCCCTGTTCAAGCCGCTCCCACAATTCACTCCCTTTCCCGATCCTTTCCACTATCTCTTGAAACCCCTTAATCTCCGTCTTGGTACCAAACACGATCACCATCGGTTCGAACCTGGAGAAAAAGTCGTGGGCGCAAGCCTTCAGCACATTATCGTACATCCCGCCCGGTTGGGGAATGTCGAAGCTGTCGGGCAAGGACCGAACGCCCACCACCCTCTCTGAAAGTTACTCCACTTATCACCCCAAATGTTCGCCAAGTTCAGCAGGCTCAGGCACGGAAGGGACCTGCCCAAGGGAAAGGGGCGGGCTGAAGCTGAGGCAACCTCGCCTGCCACCTGCTTGACGAGCGACTTGTCATCATCATCACCGTCTAGTTCCTGACAGCAAAACCAGACCCGGCGACGGCCCCAGTCCACACTCTGCCACTCATACTTCACGTCCCATTCCTCCTCCTCCTCGCCTCCTCCTCCTTCTTCGCCTCCGTCTCCTTCCCCTTCCCCTTCCCCTTCCCCTTCTCCAGCCCCTTCACCGGCCCCTTCATCGCCGCCTCCTTCACCCCCCTTCGAGTAATCCAACTTTTGGAGCGTACTTCCTGAACGCTTCCGGAGCCAAAAGTGCCAAACCCACCGTCTTGTCCTCGCTCTCTTTTAGCAGAATCTCCTGAAAGTCGATCTTGCCATTACTGATATCCTTTCTCGGAATCCTCAGATGTGCGGCGTGTTTTTTGGCTTTAAGAAGGTAGGCGATGTTCCTCGTTATGATGACGGCCACATCCCAAAATTCCCGGTATCTGGCCACAATCTCCTTCCTGCCGACCGGCCGAGCGAGAGGATGGAGATTGAAGACGAGTTCGAAAATATGAGACGCCACAAACTCCTTGCCCTTTGCGTCCTTGCATTGCGCTTCCAGCGTCTCATCCTCCTTGAATCTGGCGCAAATGGTCAGCCGCAGGCACTCCAGCACATCCTTGGCGATCTCCACCAACTTGGTGAGCTTTTCCGGTCCAACCTGGCAGCTCATGATGCAATCGATCACGGCGTCCATCATAGGAAGGCTGGCCAAGTTCCTGAAAGAAGTCCAAGAGACCTTCTGGCCTTTCTTCTCCCCCTCTGCATTCGCGAATTTGCACCTTTGCATCATCACCTCCTCAGGCGCGGGTTTCGTTGAGGCAGGATCATCAGTCTGCTCCTGTGTCAGACGGAGAAACGTGTTGGCCAGCGTGCGACTGTAAGCGGAATGCACTGAAGCAATGCTGTGGGCCGGCTTTTTCTTTCCTTCTGCTTCCTCCTCGTGTACATCCACCGCTGCCGGCTCCACATTCCCTTCCCTTCCCCCCGCTTGCCGCATAGCCGGGAGGATGTACGTGAGCAGATTGGTGTAGTGGCCATCCGCAATATAGTGGCCCTTCCCACGCGTGACTTTGCCGTATAGATATAGCTTGTTGTAGTTCCACACGTCAAGCAACGCCTGGCCCAGCGTACGATCCGCCACGGCTAAGTCCTCCGAATTCGCCCCCTTGGCGATGTCGAACAGCTTCTCCAGCTTGCCGGTCAGCACCGCCTGCGACATCAATTAACATCGAGCGAGCAACGACAAAACTCAGTCATAAAAGGCGAGGGGTATAGCTGCGGATAGACCCTAACAAAATTCGAAAAAGAAACGGCCGACAATACGCAACGAAAATTCCAACAAAAAAAAGGAGAGGGTCTAGCTGCAGCGAGACCCTCGCAAAAAACTTGAAGCGCACACAAAAAACAACCACGAAAATTCCGAGGGTCTACCCGCAGCTAGACCCTGCCAAAATAGATAGCTTACATCTTCTTTTGCCTTAGGTAGATTTCGAAGCTCACTCCACGACGGGAGCAGGTCGCCACCCTTGAGAAGAACGACGTTCGTACCCATGTAACCACCACGGAATTTCCGCAACAGGTCCTGGAAGGCGTGCTCCGCCTCCTTAGGAGTACTTGCGAAATTGGACTCCGCCCCACCCTCGCACATCATTGCCCGAACCTCTCCCCACCCGCCATCCGGCCCCCTGAGAAACGACTTTAACCCCTTAAAGTAGTGGTTCCCATCCACCACCGCGTACCGGAGAACCAGATACGGTACCGGTACCCGTTGCTCAAAAAATTTCGGATCGTAGGACTTCATCGCAGTATTGCACAGCAGGTTGAAAACTTGCCGACTGCCCTCGATCTCCTGAGGCAAAACTGCGGCCACCTCGTCCAACCTGGCGTAGGTACGCCACTCAACTCCTCTCGCAGGAAAGAGGTGGTGGACTCCGTGTTAAGCCACACGTCGACTTCAGTATCCGAAAGGGGCCGGAAGTACCTGGACCCCACATCCTCCGCGTCAATCTTGGCACCGTGGTAATGCTTCAGCCACTTGACGAAATCCGGCATGCACAAGATTTGCTTGTCGAACAGGTCAGGTTGAGATTCGGCAAGCGCCTGGAAAGGGAACTGCCAGACCGGGACAACAACCTTGAAGTGCAAGGCGTTGTCCCGCGCATTGAGGAGAATGCGGGCGTTCTCCTTAATGGTTTCAAGGTTTAAACGCCGCTGCCTCAAAGCCTCTGGCAAAATAAGCGCGTTGACCGTCTGGATCCGCATACTGAAACATCCGGTCTGCTGAAAATCGGCCGGCCGAATCCAACGCGTTTCCCTGAGAGTATTGGCCTTCCGGATGTTCTGGTCCCTGACCTCCTTGTTCGAGTCGACCTTTTTCGAAGGCTTCCAGCTTTCAATGATAGGGTCGGTGTCCGGGTTCCCACTGCTCGTGAGCACCCCCTCCTTAAAAAGCTTGTTGAGTGACCGGAGCAGCTCAAGAAAGGGGGAGAACTCGGGCCAGTTTGGCAGGTCATCGACGTCCGCCATCCGCCTACTCGAGCAGTACTTGAATATCCTTCACCAGCGCGAACACGGCGTCATGACCAGGTAACTTCTTCTCCACCGTGGCGTCTTCGTCCCCCCGTCATCCTGAAGTAAAAAATCGAAAAGGACCGCAGATTTGCTCAAGTCAGTAATCTTTAGGCCGACCACGACATCCTGTTCAGGGACGAACAAAGTTCTGTTGGAATAGACCTCGGGCCGGTCAGCGTCTACCCGCAGCGAGAGGTCTAAATTTTCACAACAATCGTACCTGTCCAGTTTTCTGCTGCTTCTTGGCCTCCTTAGCCTTCTCCTTCTCCGCCTTCTTCGCCTCCTTCTCCGCCGCCTTCGCCTCCGCGTTCTTCTTACTGTTGGCCTTTGCCACCGCATTCAGCGCCCTTTTTCCCTCAGCGGCCCGACGACGAAAATCAGCCTTCATGAATTTCTCGATCTTGTCAACCTTTGCCTCTGAGTACTCCTTAGGCTGCCACTTGAAATTCTTGGTGGCTTTCGACTTCACCAGATTTGCGAATTCATATGCCAATTCACTCTTAAAGGTAGCGTCACCCAACACCTCCGTATCGAAATCGGCCACCGGACTTCCGGCCTCAAGTCGTGTCAGGTACTGCGAAACTCGACCCCGCCAGGGTCCCTACCGAATCGACGCCATCGGGCGGAGACTTAGCATGATCAGCCAACAGCAATATATGATCTTCCGCAACCTTCTTGCGGGATCCAGCTTTTCCCTTTCATGCTCAGTCAATGAGGCTTCGCCGCCTTCCCCCCGCGTACCCCCAGCGACAGTCCCCCGCGTGCATTACAAAAAAAAACGAACAGAGGGAACTTGACCTCAGTTCGATTGTTGCACCATCGTCTCTCTGCGGAGATACCCCTCAGCACGAAAAAAATCACACGAACTCGCGGCGGATGAACGTACCTGCACAGCCACTTCTCCCTCAGCGCTCCCCCTCCTCATCTCCTCCAGCGTTTTCAATCCCCCCATCCTCATCTCCTCCAGCGTTTTCTTCCTCTCGCAGCGCCTGCTGAGGCAAACCCCCGCCTGTCAACACCGAATACGACAGCTCATTGGAAATCAAACTTAGTCGACATTTGTATGTATTCGCATAAGCGCTCACTAAAACTTCAGGCGAAATGCAGACATCCGAATATAGTTTAATGCTTACCATTTCCATCTCGAGTCCAGACCAAATACCAGCACTGTCAACAGCCATCCGCCGCAGCCGCCCCTGAAAAAAGACAACAGATTGGTTGGGGGCACCGTTGAAATTAGCCGAACATGTCAGTCTCAATAAAAGGGTGAGGGTCTACTGGCAAGCCTAGAAACCCGCCAGTTTAAAAGAATGCTCCCGTTGGAAAACTCGAACGGACCCCATAAGCCACCCCAAACCCTTATCAACCAAAGTCTGACAAATTCGTTAGCATCCGGCGATAACGCCCCTGATGTAGCCCCCTGCATGATATGACAGGACAAACCAAATGAAAGGTTGTCAGCATATAGAAGCCTATTTCAGGGAAATGGAAAAACCCCAACGATAACGATATCGGGCAGTTAACGTAACCCGAAACGTAGAACTTCCCCCCTCAAAATCTTCCCCAAGAGCCATATGCGCACTGATGCCGTCTCTCCTTTTCCAGTTCCCGCCTCAATTCCGCCTCGAAGAACAACTCGAGGGACTGCCCAATGGCCTCTCCGCCTCTAAATCAGCCATCCGTGTCTGTCTTGTTCGGGATACTCTGAGACAATCAACAACGAGATATTTATCCCACCAATTCTGGACACCTTCCCTGTATGGTTTATATGTTCGAATAACATGGAAGTCCTCCCGGTGCCGAAAACTTTGGATCACTGTCCAGCCCAATCCAAAAGAAAGGCGACCCGCTTCCCGCGAAGGCCTGGCGTCAGGGCTTACTAAGCAAGTCAGTGCCGCCACTTTAACAAAAGATTGCAGTAGTGGTCTTTCCATGTCATGCCGCGATACTTCTGTGCGCGCTCCTCCATCCTTCCTACGTCATCATTCCTTCCCGGCAATTACGTATATAGTCCTTTGGACGTGTCCACAAATCCTTGCCCATGACAATATCAAACCACTTCATCTGCCGACCAGTGAAGCCTCGAATCCCGCTCTCATAATCTCCATCAGTAGTTTAACAGAGCTGATGCAACGCAGTGGTTTTCAAGTTTCCCATATAGGACACCTCGATAGCATGTGAAGCCAATCGGAACCTCGTACTTTTCAAACCTCATAAGAGCGTCGACCAATATTACAGCACGACCGGTGGAAAGTAACTCCGAACATCCTCCTTCAGATTAAGGATGCACGACGCGCGATCTTCAAACCTCATCATGTCGTCACCAACAGACCCTCTTCCCATGAATGGCTCGCTGTGTGCTTCGAACAATGCGACGGCCCAGCGGTCGTTCTCAATTATGTGTGCCGATCCGACCGGTCCACGACGACAGCCTGGTACTTCTCTGCAAACGCTATCTCGGGCCGAAAGAAGCGGATCAAGCCCTCTCAAGCCCTTTTACGTTTTAACGACTCACCCCGAGCCCTCAGACTCAGTCTGAGCCAGGTACTGTTGTCAGATGGCCACCGTGGAGGCTGCAGAGACACAAGGTAAAAAGGCCACACATCGTCACCATCGTCACGTCGTTCACAACCTTACTCTAGTCAACCTCTCTCGCAGCTAGACCTTAACGACAATGTATGGCATAATCCCACCCTTTTCTACGATACAGCACAGCCGTTCAAGCCATCTGAAAATGTACGTCTCACATTAATAAACATACCTATAATCGACTGAAAATCGTTCGTGAAGGGGTGGGCTCCCGTTCTCCGGTCCTTGGGCTCCTCAACTGCCTTCAGCTAGTCCTCCCTTCCTCCAGTCTCCTCCATCCTTCCAATCTTCAGCGGCCTCTTCCCCTTCATCCTCTCCTGTCGATCTGCAAAAACGAGCGGCCTCCCTCCGCAAGAATTTCCTTCGCGCCTGCCCTCCGTCCTTCTTCTTCGCTCCTCCTTCTCTTCGCCACAAGGATCCCTGTGCCTCTCCTGGGCAACCCCTTTTCTCCTTGTACTCCTCTCTCTCCTCCTCACCTCTCCGCTTTTCACAGCCTCTCCTTCTCCTCCCTCTCCACCGTCTCGCCTTCCTCGCCTCTCGATGGCCTCCCTCTCCGCTTCCCCTTCTCCTTGTCCTTCTTGTCGCGAGAGCCGCTATCTGTCAGCAAAGCTTGCGGCATTGCTAAACAAATCGGACAACCCGCTTCTGACGCGGACTCCCGAACCGGCGATTCCGGGTCTTCAGGCCTCCGTTAGTCGTGATCGCGCTCGTCTCCTCACAAGCTCACTGATAAGACTCCTCAGCTTCCTACTCTTTGGTGCGGTCGTCTCCTCTATCCCACTCGGCCAGGCTTACGC
>RPFO01001742.1:0-25896 GCA_009746045.1 Mesostigma viride | reverse complement strand
ACACACCATGCACGCAAGGTTCGGCTGCACACACATGTACATCCACCGCGCACGCACGGGCCAGTGCAAGCACATGTACACACCATGCACGCAAGGGGCGGCTGCACACACATGTACATACACCGCACGCAAGGGGCGAGTGCAACACATGTACATACACATGCACGCAAGGGGCAACTGCACGCACATGTACATCCACCGCGCACGCAAGGGGCGGCTGCACACACATGTACACACCGCGCACGCAAGGACAAGTGCACACACATGTACACACACCCTGCACGCAAGGGGCGGCTGCACACACGTACACACACCGCGCACGCAAGGGGCGAGTGCAAACACATGTACATACACCATGCACGCAAGGACGGATGCACACACATGTACACACACCATGCACGCAAGGGCCGGCTGCACACACACGTACATACACAATGCACGGGGGGCGACGGCACTCACATGTACATACACCATGCACGCAAGGCAAGGACACACGCATGTACATACACCGCGCACGCAAGGGGCGGCTGCACACACATGTACATACACCATGCACGCAAGGGCGGCTGCACACACACTGTACATCCACCGCGCACGCAAGGGGCGAGTGCACACACATGTACACACACCGCGCACGCAAGGGGCGGCTGCACACACACGTACACACACCATGCACGCAAGCCGGCATGCACACACACGTACATCCACCGCGCACGCAAGGGGCAATGCACACACACGTACACACACCGCGCACGCTTGGGGCGGCTGCACTCACATGTACATACCACCGCGCACGCAAGGGGCGCTGCACACACACGTACACACACCGCACGCAATTGCTGGCTGCACACACACGTACACACCGCGCACGCAAGGGGCGCCTGCACCCACATGTACATACACCGCACACGCAAGGACGGCTGCACACACACGTACATACACCATGCACGCAAGGGCCGGCATGCACACACACGTACATACACTGCGCAAAGGGGCAACTGCACACACACGTACACACCATGCACGCAAGGGACGCGCTGCACACATACATCCCGCGCACGCAAGGGGCGGCTGCACACACACGTACATACACCGCGCACGCAAGGGGCGGCTGCACACACACGTACATACACCGCGCACGCAAGGGGCGGCTGCACACACACGTACACACACCTGCACGCAAGCCGGCACACACACGTACACACCACCGCGCACGCAAGGGGCTGCACACACACTGTACACACACCGCGCACGCAAGGGCCGGCTGCACACACACGTACATACACCGCGCACGCAAGGGGCACTGCACACACACGTACACACACCATGCACGCAAGGGCGGCTGCACTCACATGTACACACACCATGCACGCAAGGGTTCGGCTGCACACACACGTACACACACCGCACGCAAGGGCAGTGCACACATGTACATACACCGCGCACGCAAGGGGCAACTGCCCACACATGTACATCCACCGCGCACGCAAGGGGCGGCTGCACACACGTGTACATCCACCGCGCACGCAAGGGGCGGCTGCACACACACGTACACACACCATGCACGCAAGGGCCGGCATGCACACACAGTACACACACCGCGCACGCAAGGGGCGGCTGCACACACACGTACATACACTGCGCACGCAAGGGGCTGCTGCACACACACTTACACTCACCATGCACGCAAGGTCTGCACACACACGTACACACACCATGCACGCAAGGGCCGGCATGCACACACACGTACACACACCATGCACGCAAGGGGCAACTGCACACACATGTACACACACCACGCACGCAAGGGGCGGCTGCACACACACGTACATACACCGCCCACGCAAGGACCGGCTCCACTCACATGTACATCCACCGCGCAACCACGGGGCGGCTGCACACACACGTACATACACCGCGCACGCAAGGGGCTGCTGCACACACACTTACACACAAAATGCACGCTTGGGGCGACGGCACTCACATGTACATACACCGCGCACGAAAGGGGTGGCTGCACACACACGTACATCCACCGCGCACGCAAGGGGCGGCTGCACACACACATACATACACCATGCACGCAAGGGGCGAGTGCAAAAACATGTACATACACCGCGCACGCAAGGGGCAACTGCCCACACATGGACATACACCATGCACGCAAGGGGAGGCTGCATTAACACGTACATACACCGCGCACGCAAGGGGCGGCTGCACACACACGTACACACACCATGCACGCAAGGGCCGGCTGCACACACACGTACATACACCGCGCACGCAAGGGGCGGCTGCACACACACGTACATATACACCATGCACGCAAGGGGCGGCTGCACACACATGTACATCCACCGCGCACGCAAGGGGCGAGTGCACACACACGTACACACACCGCGCACGCAAGGGGCGGCTGCACACACACGTACACACACCATGCACGCAAGGGCCGGCATGCACACACACGTACATCCACCGCGCACGCAAGGGGCAACTGCACACACATGTACACACACCGCGCACGCTTGGGGCGGCTGCACTCACATGTACACACACCGCGCACGCAAGGGCCGGCTGCACACACACTTACACTCACCATGCACGCATGGGGCGGCTGCACACACACGTACACACACCATGCACGCAAGGGCCGGCTGCACACACACGTACATACACCGCGCACGCAAGGGGCGGCTGCACACACACGTACATATACACCATGCACGCAAGGGGCGGCTGCACACACATGTACATCCACCGCGCACGCAAGGGGCGAGTGCACACACACGTACACACACCGCGCACGCAAGGGGCGGCTGCACACACACGTACACACACCATGCACGCAAGGGCCGGCATGCACACACACGTACATCCACCGCGCACGCAAGGGGCAACTGCACACACATGTACACACACCGCGCACGCTTGGGGCGGCTGCACTCACATGTACATACACTGCGCACGCAAGGGGCGGCTGCACACACACGTACACACACCATGCACGCAATTGCTGGCATGCACACACACCCACTGCCCGCACATGTACATCCACCGCGCACGCAAGGGGCGCCTGCACCCACATGTACATACACCGTGCACGCAAGGACAAGGATGAACACACATGTACACACACCATGCACGCAAGGGCCGGCTGCACACACACGTACATACACCGCGCACGCAAGGGTGCTGCACACACACTTACACACAAAATGCACGCTTGGGGCGACGGCACTCACATGTACATACACCGCGCACGAAAGGGGTGGCTGCACACACACGTACATCCACCGCGCACGCAAGGGGCGGCTGCACACACACATACATACACCATGCACGCAAGGGGCGAGTGCAAAAACATGTACATACACCGCGCACGCAAGGGGCAACTGCCCACACATGGACATACACTGCGCACGCAAGGGGAGGCTGCATTAACACGTACATACACCGCGCACGCAAGGGGCGGCTGCACACACACGTACACACACCATGCACGCAAGGGCCGGCTGCACACACACGTACATACACCGCGCACGCAAGGGGCGGCTGCACACACACGTACATATACACCATGCACGCAAGGGGCGGCTGCACACACATGTACATCCACCGCGCACGCAAGGGGCGAGTGCACACACACGTACACACACCGCGCACGCAAGGGGCGGCTGCACACACACGTACACACACCATGCACGCAAGGGCCGGCATGCACACACACGTACATCCACCGCGCACGCAAGGGGCAACTGCACACACATGTACACACACCGCGCACGCTTGGGGCGGCTGCACTCACATGTACACACACCGCGCACGCAAGGGCCGGCTGCACACACACTTACACTCACCATGCACGCATGGGGCGGCTGCACACACACGTACACACACCGCGCACGCAAGGGACGGCTGCACACACACGTACATACACCGCGCACGCAAGGGGCGGCTGCACACACACGTACATACACCATGCACGCAAGGGGCGGCTGCACACACATGTACATCCACCGCGCACGCAAGGGGCGAGTGCACACACACGTACACACACCGCGCACGCAAGGGGCGGCTGCACACACACGTACACACACCATGCACGCAATTGCCGGCATGCACACACACGTACATCCACCGCGCACGCAAGGGGCAACTGCACACACATGTACACACACCGCGCACGCTTGGGGCGGCTGCACTCACATGTACATACACTGCGCACGCAAGGGGCGGCTGCACACACACGTACACACACCATGCACGCAATTGCTGGCATGCACACACACCCACTGCCCGCACATGTACATCCACCGCGCACGCAAGGGGCGCCTGCACCCACATGTACATACACCATGCACGCAAGGACAAGGATGAACACACACGTACATACACCATGCACGCAAGGGCCGGCATGCACACACACGTACATACACTGCGCACGCAAGGGGCAACTGCACACACACGTACACACCATGCACGGAAGGGACGGCTGCACTTACATGTACATCCACCGCGCAACCACGGGGCGGCTGCACACACACGTACATACACCGCGCACGCAAGGGGCGGCTGCACACACACGTACATACACCGCGCACGCAAGGGGCGGCTGCACACACACGTACACACACCTTGCACGCAATTGCCGGCATGCACACACACGTACATCCACCGCGCACGCAAGGGGCAACTGCCCACACATGTACACACACCGCGCACGCAAGGGCCGGCTGCACACACACGTACATACACCGCGCACGCAAGGGGCAACTGCACACACACGTACACACACCATGCACGCAAGGGCCGGCTGCACTCACATGTACACACACCATGCACGCAAGGGCCGGCTGCACACACACTTACACACACAATGCACGCTTGGGGCAACGGCACTCACATGTACATACACCATGCACGCAAGGGGCGGCTGCACACACACGTACACACACCATGCACGCAAGGAGCGACTTCACGCACAGGTACACACACCATGCACGCAAGGTTCGGCTGCACACACATGTACATCCACCGCGCACGCAAGGGGCGAGTGCAAACACATGTACATACACCGCGCACGCAAGGGCCGGCTGCACTCAATTGTACATACACCGCCCATGCAAGGGGCAGCTGCACACACACGTACACACACCATGCACGCAAGGGCCGGCATGCACACACAGTACACACACCGCGCACGCAAGGGGCGGCTGCACACACACGTACATACACTGCGCACGCAAGGGGCTGCTGCACACACACTTACACTCACCATGCACGCAAGGGGCGGCTGCACACACACGTACACACACCGCGCACGCAAGGGACGGCTGCACACACACGTACATACACCGCGCACGCAAGGGGCGGCTGCACTTACATGTACACACACCGCGCACGCAAGGGGCGGCTGCACACACACGTACATACACCGCCCACGCAAGGACCGGCTCCACTCACATGTACATCCACCGCGCAACCACGGGGCGGCTGCACACACACGTACATACACCGCGCACGCAAGGGGCGGCTGCACACACACGTACATACACCGCGCACGCAAGGGGCGGCTGCACTCACATGTACGTACACCGCGCACGCAAGGGGCAACTGCCCGCACATGTACATCCACCGCGCACGCAAGGGGCGAGTGCACACACACGTACACACACCGCGCACGCAAGGGGCGGCTGCACACACACGTACACACACTGCGCACGCAAGGGGCGGCTGCACTTACATGTACACACACCGCGCACGCAAGGGGCGGCTGCACACACACGTACATACACCGCCCACGCAAGGACCGGCTCCACTCACATGTACATCCACCGCGCAACCACGGGGCGGCTGCACACACACGTACATACACCGCGCACGCAAGGGGCGGCTGCACACACACGTACATACACCGCGCACGCAAGGGGCGGCTGCACTCACATGTACGTACACCGCGCACGCAAGGGGCAACTGCCCGCACATGTACATCCACCGCGCACGCAAGGGGCGAGTGCACACACACGTACACACACCGCGCACGCAAGGGGCGGCTGCACACACACGTACACACACCATGCACGCAAGGGCCGGCATGCACACACACGTACATCCACCGCGCACGCAAGGGGCAACTGCACACACATGTACACACACCGCGCACGCTTGGGGCGGCTGCACTCACATGTACACACACCGCGCACGCAAGGGCCGGCTGCACACACACTTACACTCACTATGCACGCATGGGGCGGCTGCACACACACGTACACACACCGCGCACGCAAGGGACGGCTGCACACACACGTACATCCACCGCGCACGCAAGGGGCAACTGCACACACACATTAACACACCATGCACGCAAGGGGCGGCTGCACACACATGTACATCCACCGCGCACGCAAGGGGCGACTGACATACACCATGCACGCAAGGACAAGGATGCACACACATGTACATACACCGCGCACGCAAGGGGCGGCTGCACACACACGTACATACACCGCGCACGCAAGGGGCGAGTGCGCACACACGTACATACACCGCGCACGCAAGGGGCGGCTGCACACACACGTACATACACCGCGCACGCAAGGGGCCAGTGCAAGCACATGTACATACACCATGCACGCAAGGGCCGGCATGCACAGAAACGTACATACACCGCGCACGCAAGGGGCTGCTGCACACACACGTACACACACCATGCACGCACGGGGCGGCTGCACACACACGTACATCCACTGCGCACGCACGGGGCGACTGCACACACATGTACATAAACCATGCACGCAAGGGGCGGCTGCACACACATGTACATCCACCGCGCACGCAAGGGGCGAGTGCAAACACACATACACACACAATGCACGCTTGGGGCAACGGCACTCACATGTACATACACCATGCACGCAAGGGGCGGCTGCACACACACGTACACACACCATGCACGCAAGGAGCGACTTCACGCACAGGTACACACACCATGCACGCAAGGTTCGGCTGCACACACATGTACATCCACCGCGCACGCACGGGGCCAGTGCAAGCACATGTACATACACCATGCACGCAAGGGGCGGCTGCACACACATGTACATACACCGCGCACGCAAGGGGCGAGTGCAAACACATGTACATACACCGCGCACGCAAGGGGCAACTGCCCGCACATGTACATCCACCGCGCACGCAAGGGGCGGCTGCACACACATGTACACACACCATGCACGCAAGGACAAGGATGCACACACATGTACACACACCCTGCACGCAAGGGGCGGCTGCACACACACGTACACACACCGCGCACGCAAGGGGCGAGTGCAAACACATGTACATACACCATGCACGCAAGGACAAGGATGCACACACATGTACACACACCATGCACGCAAGGGCGGCTGCACACACACGTACATACACAATGCACGGTTGGGGCGACGGCACTCACATGTACATACACCATGCACGCAAGGACAAGGATGCACACGCATGTACATACACCGCGCACGCAAGGGGCGGCTGCACACACATGTACATACACCATGCACGCAAGGGGCGGCTGCACACACATGTACATCCACCGCGCACGCAAGGGGCGAGTGCACACACACGTACACACACCGCGCACGCAAGGGGCGGCTGCACACACACGTACACACACCATGCACGCAATTGCCGGCATGCACACACACGTACATCCACCGCGCACGCAAGGGGCAACTGCACACACATGTACACACACCGCGCACGCTTGGGGCGGCTGCACTCACATGTACATACACTGCGCACGCAAGGGGCGGCTGCACACACACGTACACACACCATGCACGCAATTGCTGGCATGCACACACACCCACTGCCCGCACATGTACATCCACCGCGCACGCAAGGGGCGCCTGCACCCACATGTACATACACCATGCACGCAAGGACAAGGATGAACACACACGTACATACACCATGCACGCAAGGGCCGGCATGCACACACACGTACATACACTGCGCAAACAAGGGGCAACTGCACACACACGTACACACCATGCACGGAAGGGACGGCTGCACTTACATGTACATCCACCGCGCAACCACGGGGCGGCTGCACACACACGTACATACACCGCGCACGCAAGGGGCGGCTGCACACACACGTACATACACCGCGCACGCAAGGGGCGGCTGCACACACACGTACACACACCTTGCACGCAATTGCCGGCATGCACACACACGTACATCCACCGCGCACGCAAGGGGCAACTGCCCACACATGTACACACACCGCGCACGCAAGGGCCGGCTGCACACACACGTACATACACCGCGCACGCAAGGGGCAACTGCACACACACGTACACACACCATGCACGCAAGGGCCGGCTGCACTCACATGTACACACACCATGCACGCAAGGGCCGGCTGCACACACACTTACACACACAATGCACGCTTGGGGCAACGGCACTCACATGTACATACACCATGCACGCAAGGGGCGGCTGCACACACATGTACACACACCATGCACGCAAGGAGCGACTTCACGCACAGGTACACACACCATGCACGCAAGGTTCGGCTGCACACACATGTACATCCACCGCGCACGCAAGGGGCGAGTGCAAACACATGTACATACACCGCGCACGCAAGGGCCGGCTGCACTCAATTGTACATACACCGCCCATGCAAGGGGCGGCTGCACACACACGTACACACACCGCGCACGCAAGGGACGGCTGCACACACACGTACATACACCGCGCACGCAAGGGGCGGCTGCACACACACGTACATACACCATGCACGCAAGGGGCGGCTGCACACACACTTACACTCACCATGCACGCAAGGGGCGGCTGCACACACACGTACACACACCGCGCACGCAAGGGACGGCTGCACACACACGTACATACACCGCGCACGCAAGGGGCGGCTGCACTTACATGTACACACACCACGCACGCAAGGGGCGGCTGCACACACACGTACATACACCGCCCACGCAAGGACCGGCTCCACTCACATGTACATCCACCGCGCAACCACGGGGCGGCTGCACACACACGTACATACACCGCGCACGCAAGGGGCGGCTGCACACACACGTACATACACCGCGCACGCAAGGGGCGGCTGCACTCACATGTACGTACACCGCGCACGCAAGGGGCAACTGCCCGCACATGTACATCCACCGCGCACGCAAGGGGCGCCTGCACCCACATGTACCTACACCATGCACACAAGGACAAGGATGAACACACATGTACATACACCGCGCACGCAAGGGGCGGCTGCACACACACGTACACACACCATGCACGCAAGGGCCGGCATGCACACACACGTACATCCACCGCGCACGCAAGGGGCAACTGCACACACATGTACACACACCGCGCACGCTTGGGGCGGCTGCACTCACATGTACACACACCGCGCACGCAAGGGCCGGCTGCAGACACACTTACACTCACCATGCACGCATGGGGCGGCTGCACACACACGTACACACACCGCGCACGCAAGGGACGGCTGCACACACACGTACATACACCGCGCACGCAAGGGGCGGCTGCACACACACGTACATACACCATGCACGCAAGGGGCGGCTGCACACACATGTACATCCACCGCGCACGCAAGGGGCAAGTGCACACACACGTACACACACCGCGCACGCAAGGGGCGGCTGCACACACACGTACACACACCATGCACGCAATTGCCGGCATGCACACACGTACATCCACCGCGCACGCAAGGGGCAACTGCACACACATGTACACACACCGCGCACGCTTGGGGCGGCTGCACTCACATGTACATACACTGCGCACGCAAGGGGCTGCTGCACACACACTTACACTCACCGTGCACGCATGGGGCGGCTGCACACACACGTACACACACCGCGCACGCAAGGGACGGCTGCACACACACGTACATATTACACCGCGCACACAAGGGGCGGCTGCACTCACATGTACATCCACCGCGCAACCACGGGGCGGCTGCACACTCACGTACATACACCGCGCACGCAAGGGGCTGCTGCACACACACTTACACACACAATGCACGCTTGGGGCGACGGCACTCACATGTACATACACCGCGCATGCAAGGGGTGGCTGCACACACACGTACATACACCGCGCACGCAAGGGGCGGCTGCACACACACATACATACACCATGCACGCCAGGGGCGGCTGCACACATACGTACCTACACCGCGCACGCAAGGGGCTGCTGCACACACACTTACACACACCATGCACGCTTGGGGCGGCTGCACACACACGTACCTACACCGCGCACGCAAGGGGCGGCTGCACACACACGTACATACACCGCGCATGCAAGGGGTGGCTGCACACACACGTACATCCACCGCGCACGCAAGGGGCGGCTGCACACACACATACATACACCATGCACGCCAGGGGCGGCTGCACACATACGTACCTACACCGCGCCCGCAAGGGGCGGCTGCACACACACTTACACACACCATGCACGCAAGGGCCGGCATGCACACACACTGGCATACACCGCGCACGCAAGGGGCGGCTGCACACACGTACACACACCATGCACGCTTGGGGCGGCTGCACACACACGTACCTACACCGCGCACGCAAGGGGGGGCTGCACACACACGTACACACACCGCGCACGCAAGGGGCGGCTGCACTCACATGTACACCCACCATGCACGCAAGGGGCGGCTGCACACACACGTACATACACCGCGCACGCAAGGGGCAACTGCCCACACCTGGACATACACTGCGCACGCAAGGGCCGGCTGCATTAACACGTACATACACCGCGCACGCAAGGGGCGGCTGCACACATACGTACCTACACCGCGCACGCAAGGGGCTGCTGCACACACACTTACACACACCATGCACGCAAGGGCCGGCATGCACACACTGTCACTGGCATACACCGCGCACGCAAGGGGCGGCTGCACACACGTACACACACCATGCACGCTTGGGGCGGCTGCACAGACACGTACCTACACCGCGCACGCAAGGGGCAACTGCACACACATGTACACACACCGCGCACGCAAGGGCCGGCTGCACACACACGTACATACACCGCGCACGCAAGGGGCAACTGCCCGCACATGTACATCCACCGCGCACGCAAGGGGCGGCTGCACCCACATGTACATACACCATGCACGCAAGGACAAGGATGAACACACATCTACACACACCATGCACGCAAGGGCCGGCTGCACACACACGTACATACACCATGCACGCAAGGGCCGGCATGCACACACACGTACATACACTGCGCACGCAAGGGGCAACTGCACACACACGTACACACACCATGCACGGAAGGGACGGCTGGACTCACATGTACATCCACCGCGCAACCACGGGGCGGCTGCACACACACGTACATACACCGCGCACGCAAGGGGCGGCTGCACTCACATGTACATACACCGCGCACGCAAGGGGCAACTGCCCGCACATGTACATCCACCGCGCACGCAAGGGGCGGCTGCACACACACGTACATCCACTGCGCACGCACGGGGCGACTGCACACACATGTACATAAACCATGCACGCAAGGGGCAGCTGCACACACATGTACATCCACCGCGCACGCAAGGGGCGAGTGCAAACACATGTACATACACCGCGCACACAAGGGGCAACTGCCCACACATGTACATCCACCGCGCACGGAAGGGCCGGCTGCACTCACACGTACATACACTGCGCATGCAAGGGGCGCCTGCACACACACGTACACACACCATGCACGCAAGGGCCGGCATGCACACACACGTACATACACTGCGCACGCACGGGGCGACTGCCCACACATGTACATCCACCGCGCACGGAAGGGCCGGCTGCACTCACACGTACATACACTGCGCATGCAAGGGGCGCCTGCACACACACGTACACACACCATGCACGCAAGGGCCGGCATGCACACACACGTACATACACTGCGCACGCACGGGGCGACTGCACACACATGTACATACACCATGCACGCAAGGGGCGGCTGCACACACATGTACATACACCGCGCACGCAAGGGGCGAGTGCAAACACATGTACATACACCGCGCACGCAAGGGGCAACTGCCTGCACATGTACATCCACCGCGCACGCAAGGGGCGGCTGCACACACATGTACACACACCATGCACGCAAGGACAAGGATGCACACACATGTACACACACCATGCACGCAAGGGGCGGCTGCACACACACGTACATACACCGCGCACGCAAGGGGCGGCTGCACACACATGTACATACACCATGCACGGAAGGACAAGGATGCACACACATGTACACACACCATGCACGCAAGGGGCGGCTGCACACACACGTACATACACAATGCACGGTTGGGGCGACGGCACTCACATGTACATACACCATGCACGCAAGGACAAGGATGCACACACATGTACATACACCGCGCACGCAAGGGGCGGCTGCACACACACGTACATACACCGCGCACGCAAGGGGCGAGTGCGCACACACGTACATACACCGCGCACGCAAGGGGCGAGTGCGCACACACGTACATCCACCGCGCACGCAAGGGGCGGCTGCACACACACGTACATACACCGCGCACGCAAGGGGAGAGTGCAAACACATGTACATACACCATGCACGCAAGGGGCGGCTGCACACACACGTACATACACAATGCACGGTTGGGGCGACGGCACTCACATGTACATACACCATGCACGCAAGGACAAGGATGCACACACATGTACATACACCGCGCACGCAAGGGGCGGCTGCACACACACGTACATACACCATGCACGCAAGGGGCGGCTGCACACACGTACATCCACCGCGGACGCAAGGGGCGGCTGCACACACACGTACATACACCGCGCACGCAAGGGGCGAGTGCAAACACATGTACATACACCGCGCACGCAAGGGGCGGCTGCACACACACGTACACACACCATGCACGCAAGGGTCGGCATGCACACACACGTACATACACCGCGCACGCAAGGGGCGGCTGCACAGAAACGTACACACACCGCGCACGCAAGGGCCGGCTGCACACACATGTACATACACCTTGCACGTACAACACACAACACACACACACAACAAAAAATTATATACACACACACACGCACACGCACACGCACACGCACACGCACACGCACACGCACACGCACACGCACACGCACAACACACACAACACACACAACACACACACGCACACGTGAACAACACACACACACAACAATTATAATATTAGTGTAGTATATCAAACAAAATAGTAATAAAGTATTTGCAAGCGTACTTCGTGTGAATTATGTGTAGACGAGAATAGAAGCTAAACAAAACTCTAATGGAGAAAGAGGGATTCGAACCCTTGGGAAAGTTACCCCATACATAGCATTCCACTCGGACATTTCTCCGAAAAAAAGGTCACGTAAGCTTTAAGGGTGGAGAGTTAAGGGTGTAGGTTGTAGGATGTATGGTGTAGGGTGTAGGGTGTCTTGAGCTTTCTTTTTTGAGATCAATGGAGTCCCCTTCCATGATCATGTGCGTGAGCTGGTTATGATTTTCATCTATGGCGTGTGTGGCCACATCGTGTATTTACAACAACTTTCTAGCCATGGATAACTAGGTAACCATAAATTGGTTACCATGATAACTAGGTAAAAACGTGTTGGTTTCAGAATACATGTGATCGCTGCATTGTCATCTACAATGTACAAATCAATTACGGATTTCGGGGCTACGGATTTCGGGGCTAAGTTTTTGTGGGTAGAGATTGGCAAGGGTGTTTTTATCTTGCCACTTGGTCACTTGGTGTGCATTACGTCTGTTCTTGCGTTGGAGTCAAAAAACTGTCCGTGTGTGGTGGTGGACTTTTCCTCACGGGCAGTCGCCATATGTCATACAAGCACTTGTTCGGCGTACCACTAGCTCATGTATGTCACCATTGTAATTTTGCGTTGTAACAGCATTTCTCGGAGCCAACGGCCGTTGGACTCAAAAAACTGACCGTGTGTGGTGGTGGACTTTTCCTCACGGGCAGTCGCCATATGTCATACAAGCACTTGTTCGGCGTACCACTAGCTCGTGGATGTCACCATTGTAATTTTGAGTTGTAACAGCATTTCTCGGAGCCAACGGCCGTTGGACTCCGAAAAACTGATAGCCTTGTCTGAAGGTGTGTGCGTGAGATGGCACATGTGCATCGTCGGGGGGAGTTTTCTCAAGAGCCACATGTGGTAGTGTAAGGTGGGCATGCTTAGTGCGTACGGGTGGGAGGGACAAGAGGTGCAGAAGTTGACGGCTTTTGACCTTGGGAAATGACAAGGCACACATAAGACAACAAAGTGATAATTTTAATGTCTTTACGGGTGTACTGTCAATTTCTCCGAGCCAACGGCCGTTGGACTCTCGAAACTCTCATAACCCTGTCTACAATGTGTGTGCGTGCGATGGCACTTGTGCCATGTGCCGGGGGGGGGTGAGAAATCTGTCGTTCATTAATTTGTGCCTCGTCGGGGTGGGCATGCATGAATTTGTGCCTCGTCGGGGTGGACATGCATGAAAGCATTTTCATTGGTACTCGGGGTTTAATATTTTTGTCTTGCTGTTGAAACGTCGACGTGCTCTTCTCCTGCTCTTTTTTTTTCCTACTCAACGGCCGTTGGTGCTTTCAAACTTGCCCAGCGTTATGACTAGGATGCCCTTCTTTACTGCTAGCCACCGCCCCTTGTGTACAATGCTAGAATTAGGCCGGGGTAATGGTCCACCGCGTCCCCAGTGCAAGGTTCGTGAATGCGCTGGTTCGTAAAAAATTCGGCACTTGGAGGGTTCGAACACCTGACCCACTTTCGTTATTTCAACATGCCCTGAACGAAAAAGCTGCGTAAAGGATACGTTAACCGTCCCCTGTTATTCTTGATTATATTATTGCGATATCATGGACGTACACACGCGGTTGGTGGTCCGTACTTGCCAACTGCACTTGCAAACTGACTGACTGACTGCCTCCGTTACGCACTTGCGTGTGTTTCCGTACTTGCCAACTGAACTTGCAAACTGACTGAATGACTGCCTCCGTTACGACTAACAAGTGAACGACGAGTGAGCTACTAAAGTTTTGTTCAGTTCATTGTGTCTCTATGTACATAGCCGTTTATTCAAAACCGTTGCGTGGATACCTTGATTCTGGGTTCGCTGATACTTGTTTCCCATTTTAAATCTCCCGTCCATAATTGGATACATGTAATGTAGGAGGATACCCACTTGCCCGAAATCCGCGTAACGGGTGATTAGTACTGCTGTAAGCGGAACCACAGACAAATCTGTCTAACGGGCTAACATTATTGTCCTTCATGTACTGGTTTTTGCACGCAGGACGCCATTCGCAACACCGCCTGACGGAGTCGGATGGACCGGACGTGCGTGAGGCTGCTGTTCACAGTCGTGAAGTTGGCAGACATTAATATCAACACGGTCACGAGAATTCGTCCAGAGAATAATTGATGCTTGTGACGTGCTCGACGGCTGCGATGACCGAGATGATGCGTGTAGTGCACAGCGTCCGAGACGTCGCGACACCCGTGGCTGTCCTGTTGATGCGAACGCACGGTGACGAGACGGAGCCCATTATATAGGTGGATTACAAGTTAGAACGGCCCTCGCGGTTGCACTGTTTAATCGCGAACGTGGATTTTGCGGAGCCGACGGCCGTTGGGGATTGGAAATCTGATGATATCGGGGCTGCGCACGACATCGAGGAACTGGGGATCGACGTAGGTCTACAGGCTCACTTGTCCGTCAACATGTATGGCCTCGCTTGACTGTCATCATCTTGACATGTACATAACTAGTTCATATACCATGCATTTGACACTGCCTGCACGTGGATTTTCCAGACATACATTGAGGGTAATTATAACTCGAAAGCACTACGTACGATTGAGACGTCCGGTCGTAGAGCAGATGCACTGGAGCTTTCTGATCTTCCAATTGATGGGTCTGTAATTATGTAAGATATTCAGATATCGCGATGACTCGAGCATCGATGCATGGAATGTAATAATGTATTTCATTCAATTATACATCCAATTTAACTCCGCAATTGAGGGGCACACATGTCCATCAGCCCGAGACAACATTTCCCAAGTAATTTTCGATTAGTGATTTAGTGTGGGCCTTCCCAGGGGTAATAACTACGTAATACTTAGCTAAACTATTATCACTAGATGAATGGGAAGGCGCAGTAAAAACACGACGTTGACTCATGATAACTCACCTGGCGTGTCTTGTGATGTCAAACTAGACGAGGTAGGGGTAGGCGACTTAGCTGGACGATCTGGATCACCGAAAGGAGAAGGAGGGCGGAAGTTTCCAGCTCTCGTCCTAAGTCAGCGGCCGGATATTCCAGCGCTCGTCCTAACACAGCGCCCCGTAACTCTGCGGGTGCGGCCGTCTAATAAAGCAGCAGCACAAGGAAAAAGGTGTAGGTACTGCGACGCTAATCGTCTCCGAACAGTAATACTCCCCTATCTAAGACAGGAAACAACCGTAAGCAGGAAAACAAGGCGAAGGACAGGCTAACTACGAAAGGATTCATCCGCTGCGAGCAGGTCTAGCTTCTAGGTAGAGCGTGTCCCGAAACGGGCAGCACTACTCTCCTAGCTTGAAGGCGACCCGCCCATTACCTATCAAGGAAGTGTCGACTTCTTGTTCCTGGACGCGGAAGGGGTCTTGAACAGGTGTATGTGGCAAGGGATAGTCGTCTCGTTCACTACCTACTGAAGTTCCTCCGATACCATTGTTACGCCGCGGATATCTACCTCCACCTCTACCTCTAATGGGCCTGATACTACCTAAACTGGTCAGGCCTCCTCTACTTAACCCTCTGGCGAAAGACGAACGTGACGGAGCTGATCTCAATGCATTAACGTAAGTGTTACTATAATACGCCATACAACCATTTATCAAAACCCGTTTACTCCAGGAATAGAGGAAGGAAACACAACTACACTGCCGTGACCCAAGCCTAAATGTGTCAATTCATTTAACACACGCCGAGTGCACACACAAGGGGTAGAACGCGCATAAATGGTCACCAACGGTCCAACACGCTCGGGCCGACATGGCCCTCGCCTACAGATGCACGCTGGTCCACTACATCTACTGATGCACGCTGGTCCACTACATTCTACCACAGGATCAGGACCACTAGTAAAGTACGCGGCGCGGCGCCCAACGGCACCCAATGTACCACAGTACTGTTACGAGGACAATAATGTCCCGGTAGGAGCCTAAACGTAAACCTAGGGACAACCGAGGCAAAAGACCTAATTTACGTCCGTAACTACAACGAATTGTTACGCGACGTAACACATCCATCCACTGATCCATCGGGGTTAATGCTCCGTGACTCCCCAACGGGAGCACGAGTCTAATTAATTAATTAAGTAGCTTCCATCATCATTCCGTCATCATTCCGTCATCGCGACTAGGAGAAGTGCACCACCCTTATGCTGGCATCTGCCACCCCTATAGTGACCCTATAGTGACCGCGGCCTAGGATGGGTCTCACCCTAAGCCCTAAACCCTAAAACCCTAAACCACTTGCAAAAACAGAAGTGCCCCCCCTGCCACCACTGCTCACCAGATTGTGACATTTAGGCTGGCATCTGTCACCACCCCGGCAGTTGTGATGGTGTGTTGGGGGTGTGACAAGGATGGCGAAAAATTGCACGTACTTACTCTTATATAAAGAACGCCCAATTTTTCGCCACCCTGCCACCCCTTGGCGCGGGTCATAGGAGGTGTTTGTCAAGGTGTGACAAGGATGGCGAAAAATTGCACGTACTTACTCTTAAGAAAAGAACGCCCAATTTTTCGCCACCCTGCCACCCCTTGGCGCGGGGTATAGGAGGTGTTTGTCAAGGTGTGAGAGTGATGGCGAAAAATTGCACGTACTTACTCTTAAGAAAAGAACGCCCAATTTTTCGCCACCTTCCCCCACTGGCCGGCGCTGAGGTGGCGTGGGTTGTTGGATGTGGCGAAAAATTGCACGTACTTACTCTTAAGAAAAGACCGCCCAATTTTTCGCCATGGCCTCGCAGGGTGAGGGAGCCGGCGAGGGCCGCGCGGCGGGGTGTGACTCGAACCGGATGGGCCTCCGATTTGCATGGGAAGCAGTTGTCGCTGGCAACGATAACTACATGCATGGCAGAAACGCGTTCCATTAAAAATATTTATTACTTATCCGCCCCCTGCAGGAAAGGAGCGATTTCATCCATCGACAGGCCAGACAACGACGTGATCGAATAATCCTTCTCATCACCCCACCACGAGGGTTTATACCTATCAAGAAACGCGTGCATGTCCGCCTTCGAAATTTCCAAGTAACCACCGCCACGGCTATTGCCCTTCGCCCCTTGGCAGAAATTCCCAGAGTCGGGCTTAACAATCTGTTTATGAGCCCGCTACATTGTGCAAAAGAAAGACTACAAGCCTCGCCTGCTCGCCGTTGGTATCCAAATGTTGAGCGCATGAACCAGGCCTTGTCGGCAATTTCGCTGTCGATTTTGTTCCCTAGTGCAATCGTCTCGTCGCGCGTCAACTTCATTGTGAGATTGAACGGATCAGCCGTCGTGATGAAGTCGATGATAGGCGTCCCTTCTAGTAGCTTGAGCGTAATGGCCAGAGACTGTGCTAGTCCAAAACGAGAATACGCCTTCAAATCAAACAAGGACTCTGACTTCTGCAGAATCAACAGATTGTCTCTGAAATGCTCCTTGGTTCCTAGTCCCGTCAACTTCGAATATTGCCGAATGCCAGCGTACGCCTTCCTCCCCATCTCCTTGTCCAGAATTTGAGGGAGCTCGTCGTCGATGAGATCATACGGAATCATGTACAACCGGTGAACCAGTTCGTACACCGCCTTCAGACGCATTTCGTACGGTGAAAGTGGAACCGTGCCGCCGATTCTCCCCTCTAGATCCTTGTACTCCTCCTCGCTCAGAAGCACCACCTCCCTGTCCTTGTCTGGATCTTCTAGTACCGGAAGCGGAGGGGCGTCGATGTCCCCCAACTCCTCCACTGCCGACACCTCCACGCCGTAGTCCTCCGTCAGTATCTTGATGAGATTTCCCTTGTAGTGGGACCTCGACACCGCGAGATCTTGCTGGTTCCGGCAGAAGAGACGGAACTTGGGGCAATTTCTGTCATAGATACGCGACTTGTCCGCGCTCCAGTCGCAGACTACGTCGGCGTTGTCGAACAGCAGCTGGATGAGCGCAGTGTCCCCCGCGATCATGTTCTCGACGATCGTGCCGTAGTCCGTTGGAGGCCTGTCAAGAAGCGAAGTCGTGTCTCGATAGAAGATGACCATCTCTCCCTTGACTAAGTGGCGCACTCTGAAAATTTGCTGGAGGGTTGTCGTGTAGCTCGCGTAGTAGTCCCCGTTGATGAAGAGTCCCACCATGCTGTCGAACGTGTGCTCCGTGTAGCTGACTCCAACCGTGATCGTGGGGCTGAAGATCAAAAAGTCCAAGTCAGCCCACGCAGCATTCGCGCCAACCTCCAGATCCTCCTTGCTCGTCAGACTAGTGTAGAGACGCCCGTTCTTGCGCTTGTCGATGAAGGGTTTGAGTGCCTCATACGCCATGGCGGCCTCTTTTTTGCCAGACATTGGGCAGAAAATCCTCTCTCCGGCCTCTATCCTCCTCTCACACTCAGCGACAAAGCGGTCCACGCAGACCTTTCGCCAGTTCTTCTCTGAGGTCACGTCCACCCATCGCAGAGTCCTGTTGGTAGGGCGCCTGAAGGTGTTGCAATCCACCTCCATAGTGTCCGCCGCGCGATAGGCCGCTATGAAATCGTAGACCTTTCGAGTAACAGTAGCGTCTAGCGCGATCACGACCTTGGACGTTTCGATGAGCCTGACGAATTTTCTCAACACCTCGCGACGGTTCTCCACGTAGCGCTGTGAAAGGGCGGTGAGGGTGTTGTAAATTTCGTCCAGGATGAGGAGGTCGAACGGTTGGTCCGTGAGGCGCAAGATGCTGTTCAGGACTATCAACACCCTGTCGTCAGAAATCATCCCCTTTGAGCCGCTGAGATAGTGACGAAAATTTGGGTCACTGTACAGGAGATGGAACGCGTTGTCCTCCCATACGACTGTCCTCCCACCCTCGCCCAGAGATCTGTAATTGCGATCCTCCTCCTTGGACAAGCTGATGTTAGCCACGATACAGCACACGCGAATATCTGGATCCTTCCTCACCGCCTCGTTGACGAGTTCACGAATCCTCTCAGATTTACCTGTCCCACAATTCGACTGAACAAGGATGGTGCTCTTGTGCGGGCCTCCAAAAAGCGCATCCCAGCTGAAAGGCCTGATTTTTTCGGACGAGTACTCGTTAGTGAACGGAACTTTCTCCGAGTCCGCGAGCTTCATCACGGGCGGGGAGATCTCGATGAATCGGTGCTGTGAGTCCTGGTGGCATCTGTACTGTACAGCGCCATTAGGGAGTAGCAGGTTATAAGGCCCGTTGTTGTCGTGTATCTTGAGGCAGATCCTGCATAACGGATCCACAGAGTCGACGGAGTACTTGACGAACGTTGCGACACCTCGCTCGGATTCTTTACAGGTTGTGCGCATATACTTGCATCCAGGCGAAAACCTTTTCATTGCTTCGATGGATGGCGAGATGTCCAGGCCCCGAGGTGGTGGGATAGTCTTCCCATACCCTCGAAACACTGTATGGCTCGTTTCGGATAGTTCCGCATCATCGACATGGGGGAGCCGGGTCAGTCCCTCTTCGTTGAAGACAGTCACCAAATATTCGCCGACGTCGGAACTACCCCCTGGGACTGGACGGAGGTATGCGTCCTCACCGCTGTCTCCGCGCTTCTTCATCCCTATCATGCGAAAGGCCCGGTACCTCGAATAGATTGTTCTATCATAGCAAAACTTGATGTCGTGTTTAGGCGCCCAAACGCCAGTTGTTTTCTCCACAATCGGATTCCCGTTCGCGTGCATGTCCTCCCAATCCTCTTTCGAGTGCTGGGACTTGACGAGTCTCTGGCACACCTCGGACTGATATCCTGAAGTCAAATCCATCGCGCACTGCATAAGGAACGACTGAAAAAGCTCTCCCATCTTAACACGATCCTCCATGGTCGGGATGTAGATCGTCGGCACCGTTACGTGAACAGACTGCTTGAAGATGCCGCTCCTGACGCGATGGCCAATAAGGACCCGCATATCTCGCTCTTCCTCGACATTTATCTCGTACACGTCGTTGAAGAACATGGATATGGCCGCTTTTGCGTACTTCTCCAGCTGGTAGTCGATGGGTTCTTCCGTTTCCCAGTCAAAATCGAAATATGGGACGACGCTCACGTCGGGGGATAGAATTTCTAGCAAATGCGGATCGCTTGTTGATAACTCCGCGTGGGTCTTGATCAAGTCCTCCCTGCACCCGAAAGCGGCATACATGTTCGTTTTTTTGTACGTGTTCAGCGCCATGATGTACTTCATCCCACGAGAGCGACCATACGCCTCCGAAGCGTCTTGGGGTTTTTCCTCTTCGTACGAGTACATCACCCCTGGCGTCCGAGCAAAGAAAGGCGTATCTTTCGACGCGAACCACAGAGGAACAAATTCCGCGGCGTCGACATCTTAGAGGTTGTGTGAGCGCAAGAGTGTGGATTGTCGTGGGAGAGTCCGCCTTTATTCCCGTGGGAGATCTCCCACGAGGAATCGAATCGTGTCGGCTTGTCGGTTACGTCGTGTCGGGCGACCGTGTCGTCATGCAGGTTGAGGTTCGAGACCATTCTGGAAGGTTGTATACCGTATGTTCAGAAAAAAAAAAGTTTCGATTAAAGAATAACCCCTCGAACCTCGACCCTCGATAAAAATGTTCCCATGGAACTTTTATATTCCCTGTATAATGCATGCAGTTTAGAATACCCTTTTCGACATTCATGAAAATTTCCCACGGGAAACTATCTACCTTTTCCTCGGCCTCAGCCGACGTCCGCCAGTCTCGCCACCCTGCCTCTCGTAAACGGCTCCTGTCAGTACGTCATGGCCCATCATGTCGCCAGCCCATTTACGTTTCTTAAATGAAGCGCCCTTCAGGAAACGAGTGATGTATGCTTGTCGCGTGGCGTCGATGCCTCCGTAAATCCGGTTGTAACGGGCGCTGTAGAGCTCGTGTTTGATCGGAATGCCAGGCTCTGATTCGAAAAGGAATTTCTGTCCAGCCTTAGCACGGGCATCCAACGCTTTGATGAGCTTTCCGTACTTCTTCGGGATGACGACGTCATAAACTGGCATGCTGTGCTGCGTTTTGAAATTCTGGATGTAGAATCTCCTCTCGCTCGGGATGTAGCCGTTCTCGTGCGGTCCTAGCTCAGCGACCGAGTCGACGATGCGCATCTGGTCGTGATTGTAACGCGTCGGTGGTAGATCTTCACCCGAGAGATAATCAAGCCCATGAGCGCGGCGTCGGACGTGGGATCGGCTTCGTACTCTGCTTTGGCGATCTTCTGGAGCTGTTCGTACGTGTACCTCAGCGGCTTGTTCTCGGCACGGTCAACCGTCTGTCCAGGTCACCAACCTTCAGCTCCTGACACGAGCAGTGTACGCGTCCGTAACGTGACTTGGGAGCCTCTTCTCGGGCGGCATCATTCGGTTCACGCCGTTGATGACCCCGAGGAGCTGCTTCTCATTCTCCCTCCAGGCGTCGTCCTTCGAGTGCTGGGTCTTGCGCTTGGGTTCTGATGTCTCGTGCACCACGCGAAGAACACGAGCTGTGTCGGCAAGGCAATCAACGGACTCGTACTGCGAGCACCCCAGTTTGTCGAGCAGGACCCGCATCCTGCCAATGTATCCCAAAGCGGTCTTGCGAGTCGCCCCGCGCTCCTTCGATGGCCTGCCACGCTCGTGCTGCTCTGGTCGCGCTTCCGCTGCGGCGACGGCCTCGTCGAAGGTCCAGTACCGCCCTCCTCCAGCTCGCGCGGGAGTTTCCTCATGGTGCGGTGGCTCCGGCGAGGGTGGAGAGGTCGCCTGCAAGCCGATTTTTTCCGCACTCGGGGTTATTTGCGATCCATCGATCACTGGGATTCCAGACGCCCTTCTTGACCTTGCTTTTCGCCGAGATGCAGTTCGTCTGGTCGCGGGCGATTGCTCGCCTCTTCGCCTGGGCCCGTCGCCATTGCTCGCGACGCTCCTCTACGGTCACCGTCATCTGATGACTGAACATGAGACAATTTTTTGGCTCGAGGCTTTTTATACCCTACGGGGTGGATCCTTGGGCGCCCTCGAGGCCGTTTCGGTTCGTGTCGTTTTTCCGTTTTGGAGGGTGAGCGCCCACGTGGACGCCTGCGATCGCCCACCAAGGCGAGGATGGCCAATCGGATTTCGGGGCTCATGTCGTGACAGGTGGACGGAATCGTGTCGTGGTGGCCTGCTTCTTGAAGGATCCTGACGACACGTTCTAGAGTTTTCTGCCCCAGTCGAGAACCCGAACAATATCGGAGGAGTGCTTGGGTGTCCAACACGTACTCCTTCTCGGCGCCTGCGTATCGTTTGATGGACGGAATATCCATAGTATATCATGTTCAGAGAAAATTATTTTATCGAGAGAAATGTATTGAAGTTTCGACGAAACATTTTTTTCGGGTCGCGCTGGTCGAAGTCGACAGCGAAGAAGTCGTGAGGATCGTCCTTGACGGCGTGGTCCCATAGCGCGAGAAACTCGTCCGGCGCCACAGCCCCCGCGCTCTCTTCCGCGATCTGTCGCGCGGCTCGATGGTCCTTCGTTCTGAACAGCGCAAGAAACGATATATTCGCTCGCACTGCTCGTGGTACGCCACCGCTTGTGTACGCCTGTGTCAGGAAAATCATGCTCGTGAGGAAGTGTCTGTGTTTGAACGCGAAAGCCGCAACAGCGTTTTTGCTAGAGCTCTGATAGAGGGCACTGCCTTGCATGTCGTCTATCAGAATGAGCGACGAAGGAGGACCGTGCTCGAACCTTGTCGCAGGTTTATCCCAGTTCATTGCATCAAGGCGTAGGTACATGGAGAGGTCCATGAGTTCTGCGTTTTTTTTCCCATCCACGTATTCGCGTTTGAACGTTTCCCAGACCTTGAGATCGTCCTTGTACCTCTCGTATTCGTGGAGGTCAGACTTTATATGATCTATCATCCCATCGAATGCCAGGTTAGAGTAGACTTCCATCGTCATAGCTGGTTCCGGGAGCTCATTGTATTTTGGCTCCGTGTGGGCACTCCCTGAAATGAGGTACAGCTTGTCGAATGAGTTTTTAGCAAAGTAAGCCTTCGCCATGTTGACTGCCGATGTAGTTTTCCCAGACCGTCGAGCTCCGCAGAAGTTTGCGATGAAATGAAGACTCGGCATATTCGGTGGAGCAGGACGCTGTGGGGCGTATCGTTGCTTGATGTCTTTGTTCTCAAGTGAATGAATTCGTCGCTCTTCGATGATAGCCATTATCATTCTGAAGACATTTTAATCGTCCAGACTAGCAAGGAGAGACGCGCGGATGGCGGCCATGCGCATCTCGTATGGCGTCATCGCGACAGGTGGCGGTGGTGGAGGTGGGAGCTGTCGGGTCTTGATCGGGGGTGGCGGAGAGTCCGGCTCTGTCTCCTTGGGCTTTCGACCCCGTCTTGGTTTTGGCGTGTCGGCGGGGGTTGAGGCGACTGAATCTTCAGCGAGAAGGCGTTCAATCCGCGATTTGTTGCGGGCTTCTTGCAGCTCGAGTTCGACTAGCCTTTGCCGCTGAATCTCCAATTCCTTTGCAAGGACCTTTCGTTTCGTTATCTCTGCCTCCTTTTCCTCGTTTCGTCTCTTCTCCCTCTCGGCTTTTGCGCGTTGCTGGTAAACCCTCATTTTGTCGCGAAGGGCTTTTTTCTGTTCATCATTCAGCGGTTGTCCCTTTCGAATTGTCTTGACCAGGTCAACACCTGCTCTTCCCAGCGTCTCGGCGAAGGTTTTCGTCTTGGTAGCTCGTTGGGGTCTCTGAAGCCTCAGAGGCCATGTTTATATTCTAGGTAGATAATAAATGGTCGTTCTAACAACATTGAGCAGACCGACCAATCTCGCCACCGGTTAACGCTCGACCCTGAAATGGAGGAGCGTGTTTTCTAACATCGAAACAGACATAGATGGGCTTCAAGCTAGCGTTCGTTACTTCTTGGCATTCACATCCATTCGTGAGTCACTCGTTGTCGACGATTCAAAATTTTCTACCCGAGCCAGCCGACAAATGTGCGACTCGGAGACAATTACGACGACGGACCGCAAGCGACCCATCGGACTTGCTTACAGTCTCGTCGTGAATGGTATTCCTATTTTAAATCAGGGACTACTTTAGTCGATCGATCTCACTCTAAATGAACCTTACCTAACGGCGAAAGTGGGAGCAACCCAGTACCACGTTTCGACTTTAGCCCTGATACGTTGCTAGACCCTGGTGGCAGAGTCCTGACCCGCGCGCAATTGGACTACCTTTTTTGACCAACACGGGGTAGGCAAAACGTCGATAGCTAACTTGAACGGGGATTTCGTCCTCCATCTCGAAGACGGGACGACCGTGTCGCACCAAACGCGTTCAAACGTCATCAATGACCAGGATGTGCGAGTCCAGCTGCCCTACAACGTACGAATGGCGACGCGAGTGGAATCTGTAAGTTTACTATCGCGACTACCACACGACCCAGGGCGCGCACGGGGGAGAGCGTTGTGGACGGAGAGGTAGGATATCCATACTTTTCCGAATCTTTCTATGGTCCTCGCGGATC
>RPFO01000249.1:0-25904 GCA_009746045.1 Mesostigma viride | reverse complement strand
CGCCGGAAGACAGCGGGGAGGGGGAGATCGGGGCGGAGTGGACGCCCGACATCGAGCACCTGATCTATCGCTGGGGACAGAAGGCGGTCGGTCTTCGCAACATGCACATGGCCGCGGCCGACGAGCGGGGCTGTTCTCCCAGCTTCTCGGCATCCCGGCGATCCTCCTCTCGGCCGCGGGGGGCGCGACCGCCTTCAGCAAAGCGGGTATCAATTCATGCGACGAAGAAGTGTCCGTCACGATCGCGTTGGGAGTCATCAGCGTGGTGGTCAGCGCCCTGACGGGCGTGCAAAACTTCCTCCGGTTCGCGCAGAGGAGCGAGAAGCACAAGCAAACGGCCCACAAGTTCTCCGCTATGTACCGCGAGATCGACGCGGAACTGTCCAAACCGCGGTCCAAGCGCGCGAACGCGTACGAGTTCGTCCAGCTGACCCGGATCAACATCGACCACCTGATCTCGGAGAGTCCCGCACTTCCGGCGTACGTGCAGGACAGTCACACGGGACGCATCCGCCGGAATATGAGCGAGATGAGCGTCGACGCGCGCGACGAAAACAATGTTCGTACGTAGTATATCGTGTACGATCGCGCCGGTGAGACATGCAACGACCCATCCGCGACATCCTCCTCTTCTCGTCCGCGGCGTACGTGCTGCTGTTTTTCCGTCCGAGGTGCATGTTCGACGAGAACGGTCGGCCGTTGGCGTTCGGGACCGGCGCGCGGCAGACGATCGCGCCTTTCTGGCTCGTCGCGGTCCTCGCCGCGCTCTACCTCCCGGGCATGGCCTCCGGCGCGTTCCGGTGAGAGCGCAAATTATGGCCCGATAATCATATAACATGAGACATCCGGCGACCGGCGCGTATCGCGTCACGACGGCGAACGGCGAGGTCGCGGCCGCTCGAGACGATCACGATACCATGGCGGAACGGTACTGTCCCGGGTCCTTCGAGAGCACGTACAGCGACGAGATCATGAACTTGTACATCACCCTCTTGGAACAGTGCAAGGAGTACGGCTACCCGTTGCTACGACACGCAGACTTCCCGATGTTCCTCGAATTCGTGAAGCGGGCGAGCGGGTGCGCGCCGGAGAAGGAAACATTTCGAAGGTAATGGTAAACGCCGCCGCGCGTCACATGGCGATCGACACGGGGAGCATCCGCCGTCGTCTCGTCGGGGCGCGAGGACAACCGCCCCACGCGGTGGATCTCGACCGCACGAAGCCGCTGGCCGAACCGATCTTGTCCAAGGACGAGCCGGGGTACCTGACTCCGGACTCGATGGTGGTGTGCGTGGTCATGGGGGAGAACATGGTCGTCGTGCCCCTGTCGCTGATCGAGAAGTACGAGATCGTCCACCTGTTCGGGAACAGCGTGACGTACTGTCCGCGGACCGGCTCGGCCGTCACGTTCCCCGTCCTCTTGGGAAACAGCGGGCTCCTATTCAACGGGAACTTGGTGTTGTACGATTACGCGGACGGGTCGCTTTTGTCCCAGATCCCGGGGACGTACATCCGAGGACCCAAGGACACAGGGGTCGTCCCGCGCATCCCGACGATCCTCGCCAGGTTCCGGTTCGTCCACAGCGTTTCGCTGCCCGGCGTCCGAGTGCGAGACCTGCACGGGTTTCACGGGGACTTCGTGTACGTCCACGGAGGGGCGGGAGACCTCGACCCGTTCCGGTACGAGACGTCCGACTACGCGGGGTACTACGGAAGCAAGGACGTCCCCGCGGGCGTGTTCCCCCCGATGCCGGAGACGGATAAGACGGACCCGAAGACGTGGGGCCGTGTGGATCTGAACCAGATGAAGGATTTCGTCGTCGGCATCCCCGAAAGCGTCCAGACGGTGACGGAACTCTTTCAGAAGGAAAACCCCCTCTTTTTGTTCTACTTCGCGATCAACGCGTTCAAAAACCTGTTGGCGAAGTCCAAGAGGCCGGTGTACCCCGGGTACATCAAGTTAGGCATCGGATATTGATTCCTTTTATTGCGAATAAAACAAACGTTCCGAATTCGCGAAACATCTGCAATGGAGTAGTCTAGATAGCCTGTCTCGCAGAGTCCTCGAGGGCCGATCGGTCGCGTCTTGCAACCCGATGCTACCGTCTAGCGTCAATTGTATACCGCGCTTCTTGCAAACGTCACCGATAAACTGCAATCTCTTCGGGGACACGCTGTGGGACCACGGGGCGCGGAATAGATGCAGTCGTTTTTTGAATCCGGCGAAATCCTCGCCGTACGCGAGCAGTTGACCGATCCCGGCCGTCCAACTGCTCCACTCCTTGACTTCGATCATCAGCTTGCGTTTGCGACACAATAGGTCGATCTTTCCCGCGCGACAAGGCACCTCCATTTCGCAACCCAGTTCGTCTCGAAGCTTCACCTGGACGGCCCTCTCCCGTTGGGACTTGCGGGGTTCCGCCAGGGTCGCGGGGACCACTTCGGGCTCGGACGCGGCCATCCACAGGCTCGACCGCAGCGACCGCGCTGTTATTATGTAGTCCGACAGGAAAATAACGCTGCGACAAATGTCTCTCCTCTACCTTATATCGACCGACCGATCGACCGAGCGATGGAAACCTACAAAACGTTCGCCGCCTTGGTCGTTCTGATCCTCGTGGTCGTGGTCGCGAGGGCGGACTACGAGGCCACGAGGGTCTCGCAGTTGCATCCGAGGTCCAAGAACGGGGAGCATCCGGCCACCCGCCCCGAAGAGCCGTCCGCCCCTCTCGTGGACGTGGGTCCTCACGCGGGATCCATCGTGCCCGTGCAGCCGCGAGCGCTACAGCCGGCCGCGTCCCCGCCCATCCCGAACCACACTCCGGTTTCGTCCAAGGCGTTCGTCCCCGCGACGGTCGCGCACGAATTGTCCAAGGCGTACATCGCGAACATGAACCCCGTCTCGTGGGCGAGCGACGCGTTGAGCGGGTTCGGCCTTTTCCCGAACCGCGTATCGGCGCCCGTCACCCACCTGGCGGACAAAATGAACGAGTTCGGCGCGAACCACGGAGTGTTCGGTTCCGCCGCGAGCTCGGTTCTCCACGGGGACAGCTGGAAGTGCGGCCTTTTGCGGGTGGCGACGGTCGGGAACGCAAGCTGTTAGCAGCGGTCGATCACCGCGTGTTCCAGAAACCCATCTGCGCGTCGACGCGGCTCTTGTTATACGGCTCCACGGGTTCCTTCGGTAGGTTTCCCTCTCTCTTCTGAATCGCGAGGAATCTGAGCTGGGACTCTCTCAGTCTCGTGAGCGGGTCGCGCACTCGGAACTGCTTCCGGACGATCACGACGCCGTTCCCCTTCGCGCCGTCTCTCCCTTTCACTTGGTCGCGGAAGGCGGCTTCCACTCTCAGCCCGCGCCCGACACGTATCTTGCGCCGCTTGAACCATAGTAGCAGCTGGGCGTTGACTCTATTCATGTCTCTGTTCATATTGAGCACGTACCGGTTCTTGTGGTGCGACAGTCGGATGAAGACCGTTTGGCCTTTCGGCACCCGTTGTTCTTTCAGCCACAGGCGGACCTGCTTCTCCGCCTCCGCCGCCCACTTGTTTTTCCTGTCCCTGTAACTCATCTCGGGCGACTTCGCCTTCTCCTTCTCGACCCTCGCGCGATCCTGGCGTTCCAGGGACGCCTTCACCTGTCTTTCGACGAGTTTCCGTATCCGTCCCGGTTGGCCGTATCCCGTACTCGCGCGCTTGGCCGGGGGTCGCACGAAGTCCCGCGCGTGCGGGTCGTCGTCGGTCGTTCGACTCGGCGCGGTCCCGCCGCGGATATGGCCCTTCGCCATTGCCAGCATGTTGACGGCGGCCTGCAAGTCCCCCGAGGGACCCTCGTTCATGACGGGGGCGTTTATTGTATGCGACTATTATTATTTGCGTTCGCCCCATGGCGACACCGCGCGCGAGAGAGATGGCCATGGAACTCCTGGGGGGCGAGTCGCACCCTCTCCGATTCTACGTGCCCGGACCGATCCGTCCGGAGCTCGCGATCGATCGACGACGGGCGGATGATCCGGACGGGTTCAACCGGCGCGTGCGCGTGCGGAAGGTCGACGATCCGGACCATCCGTGTCACGGCCAGTTCGGCCTGTTCGCCGCCCGCGCGATACGGAAAGGGGAGAGGATAGGGGAGTACGGCGGGATCGTGTGGACGGTCACCAGACAGGCGGACACGGGGCGAGTGCGGATCCCGGCGAGCCTCGACACGACCTACTTCGCGGATCTTTCCAAGGACACCGACTCGGCCAGCTACGTGGACGGGAAGATGTTCGGCAACGAGATGAGTTTCGCGAACGATTACCGCGGGACGCGATTCCTTGGTCCTAACGCGGAGATACGCAGAGACGGCCGCGGCGGACTCCCCGTCGTCGCCCTCCGCACGATCCTGAAGGGACGCGAGATCCTGTTCGATTACGGAGAAGGCTATTGGCGCACCCCCGACCGATCGGAGCGCGTGCGGCGGAAGGTGTCGGAACGTGCATGCGATGGTCCTTGATCTGAAATGATTTGAAATGAAATTCGTTTTATTACCACGACAATATCAGAGGAACGCGTTATCGCGCATCGAATTACGACGCGACGGCTTTCCCGTCCCGTTTCACGATCCTCCACCTCCCGCTCTTCGAGTCGAACATCGTGGGGGGGAGGTTCGGTCGCACTAGGAATATGCACTCGCCCGTGTCCTCGCATCGACTTTGGAGCTCAGACAGCGGGACGGACCAGGTCATCAGGTCGGTCGCGTAGAACGTCTCGACGGGCGTCCGCTTGTCCGCGGACGTCATGCGGCCGACCGTCTTCACCGCCTCCGCGAACGCCTCGGCGGGGACGCAAGGCGCGTCGTACCCGTCGAGATCGTCTTCTTCGTCGTCTCCCATCCCGTGCAACACGATGGCGGATATGGCGAACTTCTGCGCCGTGTCCACGTCCGAAAACGCCATGATGTACCGCTTCTCGCCCTCGACGTCCATCGTGTACAGCCCCTTCGACTCGATCAACACGACGGCGTCGGTCTGGGATATCTTGCCCGCGTCCGCCGGCGACGGCTCGCTCGACTCGGTGGACATCGGGACGACGTACTTACCTACTCCGTTCGATTTAATGCCTCCCCGTTGGAACGAACGGACGGGTCCGGCTCCTCCGCGTCTTCGATCTCGTCGCGTGCGGACGATTGCGGCCGGGTGTGCGGAGGAGGATTCGTGGCGGCCGCGGGCGGGTCCACGAAACCGCGCGGTTTGGTCAGGAAGGGGAACGGGAGCGGGATGTCGATGTCGATCTCGACTTCGGTTCTCGGGCGTTTCGCGGACGGGGACGGGTCCCGCGACGAATCGGAGGAGTCGCGGAATCCGCCGCGGTCCAGGTACTTCAGGCCGCCGTTGCGCGCCGCGGTCATCCACTCGTCGTAGAAGGATTTCAGCAAGGGCAGCTTGCGACGGAACCAGTTGCGGTCTCGCCGGATGGGCAGGATGTCCAACACCATGGGGGTCCAGGTCGTCTCGGGTCGGAACTGGATGAAGTGGGCCGTCTCCAGGTTCAGGATCTCCAGCAGGACCTGGACTTGACCGACGTAATGCGCGGGGATCTCGTGCTTGATCTCTCGCTTGATGGGACACTTGATCTCCATCAAGATCCCGTCCGCGGTGATCCCGTCGGGCGACCCCGCGAGCCAGGGGTGGATGGGGTGCGTCAGGAGCCCGAACTCGAACCGCGTCTTGCCGGTCTTGCGGCAGTACTCCTCCGCGGCGACGGACTCGTTTTCGTTCCCCCACGCGGTGGCCGAGTTGCCCTTGAAGACGTACCGCGCGTCCCCCAGCTTCTTGCGCAGGAGCTTGTCGCGGCTCTGGTAGGGATTGTCCCCGAGGGCCGCGGGCACGTCGGACGCCGTGAGTTTCTGGTCCCGCTCCGCGTACCATCGGTCGGACTTCTGAGGGGCCGTCTCGATCTTCAGCAGTTCCCTCACGATCGGGTGGATCGACGGGACGTCCTGGGTGTCCATGGTTTCTACGGTCGTCGAGCGCGATGTGACGGAGTCGGACCCGGGTCGAACCGCATATACCCACGGAGGCCATATTTCCCCCCGTGGGAACGCGCCGCCGACGTCACACGTCCACCTCTCGAACGATCGGCGCGTCGCGCAACGACACGAGCGCGTGGAGGAGCGCGTCGGCGAGATCGTCCTTCTTCGAGGCCCGGTGGAAGTACTCCACGTACACGGGGTACTTCTCGAGGATCTTGGCGGTGTGCTCGATGGCCATCTTTTTGTTGCGGCGGTACGGGTTGGTGATGCCGCATGCGATCGGAGGGCCCGTGTAGACGCCGAGTTTTTTGCACGGGCTCACGAACTCGACGCGCATGCGAGGGAACTCGCCGCCGGACGGACGGGGTTTGTACACCAGGTGAGTCTCGAAGAACGTCTGGATCGCGTGGGACATGCACTTCATCTTGATGTTCGACTTGGTCTGTCTCTCGATGACCACCCTGTCGACGGCGCTCATGGTGTCGATCCGTTTGAACAGCTCGGCGGGCAACTTGCGGCACGCCTCGTCCAGACTCGCCGCCTTCAGATCGATGACTTCCCACCCCACGATCTCGAACGACAGGTTGCCCGCGTACGGGTTCTCTTGACCGCGCATGTCGCGGATGATGCAATACGCGAGGTTCGTCATGCCCACGTCGAAGCTGAGGATGATCGTCATGGCCGTCGCCGGCGACCATATATATCGAACGTATGATATAAAATGGCTCCTTCACCCGTCGTGCCCTACGCGTACGGCCACGGCGATAACCTCGCCCCTTTCATGGGCGGAGTGTCCACCTCCGTGTACCGCACGGGCGACGACGATCTGTCCAGGGAGATGTACCCCCTCTTCGCCCGACTCATGGCGATGGACAACCTGCGCGACGTCGCGGAATCCGTCTTGCGAGAGTGGGACGTCAAGATCCCGCTCGAGAAAGTCGCGTCCGTGGCCCGGGAGGTGTACTCGGAAAGATCCGACGCCACGTTCCTGGAGAGGCGCGCCGTCCATTTGAGGGACACGTCGCATCTGGCGGAATTGCTGCGGTCCCTGAACCAGGACGTGAGGCGCAGGCTCGGCACCGCCGCGTCCGTCTGGAGCAACTCCGAGGATTACGAGCGATACGCCCGCGTCTTCCTGGGAGACGAGCAGCCCAACAACGCGGCGATCCCGTGGTGGGAGTTCACCAGTTCGAATCCGCGGAAAGACGCCCTCTATCACACCGACAACATCCTCGTGTGACGGTATCGACGCGGTTCGTTTCCGGGAGGAGGGAAATTTTCGACGGTAATGGTATCAAGTCACCGATGTCGACGGACGAGACACCGAGCGCCAAGAGCAAGATCGTGGACGTGTCCGTGGGCGCCCCCATCGTGCTCACGGAGAGCGAGCACGAGGCGTTCCAGAGGACCGGAGTCATGCCGGACGGGTCCGCGTCCACCGTCCCCGCGCCCGTCCCGAGTTCGCCGTCCGACGACCGAGTCGTGACGGGCGACTCGACCGCGTCCGGCGCGGCGCGCGCGACTGAGGCCAAGGCGGATCCCGAGGAGGCGCGGGTCAAGGGCCAGCAGCTGGCCGTCGTGTCCTTCGTGGCCCCGCCCAGGAGCAACCACCTGGCGATCAAGATCCGCGGGGTGTTCGACGACCAGAAGGACGCGGAGGAGCACGCGCGCAACCTCATGAAGATCGACCCCGACTTCGACATATGCGTCGTGTCCATGTACAATTGGATCGTGTTGCCCCTCCCCGACGACCTGATGGCGGAGATCGAGCACAAGTACGTGGACGAGCGTCTGCAGAAAATCATGACCGGTTACCACGAGCAGAAGGAGCGCGTGAAGGAGTACAACATGCAGCGAATCAGGGAGGCGAAGGAGCTGGGCGCGAGAGGCGAGGCCGGTTCGCCGCAACCCGGCGCCGTGCCGACGGAGGTCCGTCTCCTAGAAGGAGGCGGCGAGGACGTCGTGGCGGATGCGCCGACGGATCTGGCCACCTCTTCGTGAGTCGGCGGATCTAGTCATCGTACGGTCTGCTGTGGGGATCGAACCCACCGCGACCCCTCGCGGGGTCGCTCGGCCGACCCGAGCAGACGAAGGGGTGGGCGGGTGCCCGGGAAAGAAGGACAGAGACACGCAAGGACGAAGAAACAAGGAGAAGATCGAGAGAGATCGCGGGACGCGGACGGAGACCCGCCCCGGACTCGAGTTAGTAGCGATAGACAGATCGTCGGACGGAGCGTTCGTTCGCGGCGGCTACATAATCCATGCCATGTGCGAGGCTAGACTGTTCGCGGTCTGCTACCCTATCACGCACGATGAACGAGGACAAACGCGAAGAAGAGGTCATGGCGGTGATCACGAAGGCGACTCTTTCGCCAAAGGCGGGCGGTTTTTCGATCCCCCTGTCTACCACGTGGGAATGGCTGGGCTACGCGAATCGTTCGGAAGCGTCCGCGACCGCGAAACGGGTCCTGCAACGGGGTCTGGAGTTCGTCAAGATCAAGGTCCGCGACGGCGCGGATTCGGACATCTGGCTGAACAAAGAGGGGTTCAAGAATCTGGCTATGGCGAGCAACACGGAAACGGGACGGAGAGCCCGCTGGTACTTCCTAGCGGTCGAAAGGACCCTGCACGAAATCGCTCAAGAGGAAACCATTCAGAGGGTGATGACGGCTATATCGGCGTCTAAGGACCTCGAAGACAGAGTGAGACGGATGGAGGAGAGACTGGCGTCGGTTTTGTGACGGCCCATGGTTCGTTTCATTCCATGAATCATTTAATGAAAGATCCCATTACCTTAACTGTCCTACCGTTTCATTGCACGGCTCCACGTTATGGAAGTGTCGACGTCATCGGACGGACGGTAGACCTACGTGAGGAAGGCGGACTGGCCGCCTGGTGAAGGATTTCTGTATACCTATAGCCCCAGTTTTTCTTTCGTCTCATTGGAACGCACTCGATCGGACCGCGGACGATCCGATCACGAAATCAGGTTGTTGGCCGCGGCGAAACCCTCGCCTCCCGCCTCGCCTCCCGCGAACGCCCCGGCGCCGCCTCCGGACGCGTATCTCCGGTACACGAAGAACCCGCCCACGAGGACGGCCGCGAGCCCGGCCAGGAACAGGGGAGATTCGTACACGGGGCGAGGGTCGGTGCGTCTCCGGTCGGACGGCACGCACATCGTCGTCTTGGTCATCGGCACCTCGTTGGTCTGGTTCATGATAGGGAACGCCATCGTCGTCGGCGCGGGCGTCTTTACCTATCCCGCAGAAAAATTAGCGGGGAGGAGAACGTGCACGGTTTGGAGAGGCGCCGAGGCCGGATTCGGCGCCCACGGACATTCGCGAGCGCATTGACACGTGTCCACACACCCACCGACGGGCATGTACGGTTTGTCGCATTGGCGGCACCGAAAGGCGCGCGGGATCACGAATACCGAGGGTTCGCGACACAGCACGCGGACCCACGCGTCCTTGGCGAAATCGTGCATGATGTACACGTCGTCCGCCGTGATGTCCAGCACCGCCGTCGGGAGATCGTCTCGGTCCCGCGTTTTCAGGAGGAGAACGTCGCCGGTCACGGCCCATTCCAGGATCCTCGAGGCGGTCGCGTTGACCGCGTTCGCGCCTTTTTTGGACGCGTACACCCCGATCGCGCGGTCGGACGGCTGCGTCAGGGCGGGTTTCAGTATCTCGCACAGCTCGGGGGCCGGGAGGAACCGTCGGATCTCCTGCCACGACCATCGCGAGGAGATCGCGACCCTGCCGGGCCTGCCGCGGCACGGGAGGAAGTACGCGTGCGTCACGGCGGATTCTTCGGCCGCCGTCGCCGGGGTCGCGGAACCCCCCTCGATCTCCATGGGTCCTAATATAACCGAGGATATAATAGATGTCCGCTGTCACTCGCCCGCGGCGATATCACCATGATCGGAGCGCGAGTGACCGCCGACGTCGCCGCGAGGCTGACGAAGAGTTCGGAGAGGGCGAAGCGCGCGGTCGAAGACCGGCTCTTGGCCGCCGTCGAGAGCAACATAGAGACGAGCGCCAAGCAGGGGAGGACGTTCCTGTTCCACACCGTCCCGATGTACCAGTTCGGCGTCCCGCTGTACGACTGCTCGGCCATGGTGCGCGCGATGGGAAAAGACTCGTCCGCCGGGGGTTCCGCGTCAAGCAAGTCGGGGTTAACCACGTGTACGTCGAGTGGGGATCGGAGAGGGCGAAACCCGCGTGCGCCTCCGACCGCGCCCCGGCCGCGTCCAAGACATCGCGGGGGAAGAAGCGGGCGTCGCGAGGATCCAAGCCCGACGCGGCGGCGGTCCCGACGTCCACTCGAGACGCCATCCGACGGCTCGGACTGAACCTCAGGAGCTGTCCGCGCCCCGGCGGATGAGCCACAGCGTCAGCAGGCCCAGCAACAGCCCGTTCCCCAGCTCAAGGACGTCGTCCGTCGTCGCGAATCTGCGGATCCCCAGCTCGCACAGGACATCGTTCGCGAGTTCGCACCGGCCGCGGACGGATAATTGCGGCCCCGCGGCCGACACGCCGCCCCACGGAGAGCGGGTGCGGGCCGACGGAGCGATTCTGCGTTCGGACCATGCGGGATGTGCTAGCATAAGAGACGTCATTGTGTTCGCGTTATACGTATAATGAGGCTTAATTTTTATTCGATCGATCCGTGGATCGCGATGAAATAAAGGACCTTTTATTCATAAAAATAAAGGAACTCATTCAACCACTCTTGTCACCCTCCCACATCCGAGATGGACGCGCACGCGTTCACACGCGTCCCTGGACGTCCGCGTTCTCGGGGAAGTCCTCGACGTCGCCGCTCTCGTCGCCGACGTCCACGCCGTACAAGAAGAAGCACCTCTTCTTCCGATCACTCCCGCGCGGGTAGTGCTTGGTGACCCTCTCCAGGACGAGCTGGATGCCGTTCTCCGTGAACACGTGCTTGTAGAAGTCCTCGTCGAACACGACGCGCGTGCGGGGGTCCCTCTGTCGCAACCACTCGTTGAACCGGCGCTGGAACATCTCCCACGGGCAGTAGAAACCGTCACCCTTCTCCACCCAGGACACCGTGTTGAGGAAGGTGATGAGAGGGTTCGACGACATCTGCGCGTGGTTCCTCCACGTGGTGAACTGGACGGGGAGACACGTGTGGATGTTCCTGTGCGCCACGTATTCGATCAACTTGCGATACGCGCGGTTGGACTTGACGAGGATGTTGGCGATGTTCGACGCGATGAGTTCGTCCATGCGGTCGTCCTGCGCGGGCTTCTTGTCGAACGGGAACAGCACGAGGCGGCGGATGATCTGGCTGGCGTTGTCCCCCCTGCAGAACATCCGGTTGCCCGCCGCCAGGTAGGGCGACTTCCACTCCTGGCTGAGGGCGTCCTTGTACTTCTGCGCCAGACTCATCTTCTCCCCGCTCACGAGGGACAGCCACTCGGCCTGCTCGAGCGCAAACTTCTCGTTCAGCTCGTACGTGTAGATGCAGTACTTGTCCTTGTGCTGGGACAGGCCGAACAGGGGCTCGATGTTGTTAGAAAGGACGCCGGCGTCCTGTTTGAAGATGAGTTCGACGATGCGGACCAGGGTCGACTTGCCCGATCCGGCGATGCCCTTCAGGAACACCATCACCTCGAACTTCTCGAGTTCTTTGAGGGAGTACAGCATCCGCCCCAGACCCAGCGCCCAGAACGCCCGGTGCACGTCGTCCGTGTAATTCTGGTCGTTCAACACCTTCGTGACGCCCTCCGTCGGGATGTCGAACCACTCGCCCGTCTCGTAGTCCCCTCGGAACGCGCCTTCCTCGAAAAGGTCCGTGTTCATGACGACGTTCTCGAAATAGCGACACGCGCCCACGTCGTCGGGGAGGTCGCGGGCGGGGTACGGATAGAACTCGTCGACGTCCGTCCTGTAGATCCCGTTGGCGAACGCGAACACGTGGCGATCTTTCGGCTTGACCGCGAAGTCGAACGCCGAGGACCCGATGATGTTCTCCACGAGCCGCTTCTTGTTGCCGTTCTCGTTCGTCATCATCTTCCACACCATCGGGTTGCCTGTGTCGGTCTGCTTGGTGATCCACTCCTCCACCGACATGAGCCGTTCCCAGAAGTGGGTGTCGTGTCCCTCGCTCGTGAACACGCGCGCGTACACGCCGTCGTCGCCGTCCGCCCCCTTCCTCAGCTTCAGCACGTTCCATTGCGCGGAGATGATGAGGAGCAGGCGCTGGTACTCTTTCAGTTCCCCCGCGCCGGAACTCAGCCGCACCGTCAAACGCGGCAAGTTCTCCCGGACCTTTTTCGGGACGCGCGCCTCGACCACGCTGCACACAGCCTCGCGGAGGGAAAAGACGCGCGAGTGGGCGAAGAACAGGGTGTCCATCCACACCTCCAGCCCCTGCCCCCTGCGCTCCTCCACCTCGGCGATCAGGTTGAAGATCTTGCCGGTCGCGCACACCATCCGCGTCTCCACGGACTTGCAAAGGTCGTTCACGTCGTCCGCCGTGTCCACCTTCTGCCAACATGCCGCGTGGCGCTCCCCGGGGCTCATCCCGTCCGGATCTTCCGGCCCGAGCTCGAAGACGTCGCACAGGATCTCGACCACGGGGCAATCGACGACGGCGGCCTTCAGCGTGTGGAGGTACTCGCCGAGCGCGTCGTCCGACATGTCCTTGCACATCCTCGGAAACTCTTTGACGTCCTCTTCGGTCGCCAGGCCGCGGCGGAAGTCCCGCAAGACCCCGTCCTCCTGGCTGTCCAGGACATCGTCTCCGTCCTCCTCTCCCTCCCCCCCTCCCCCGCCCCCCTCGTCCATTCGGACGGTCCGAGTGTCCCGGTTCGCCTCGGGTACATCCCCCGCGTCCGTCATATCCGCGTCCCTCGCCCCCCTTCCCAGCCCGAGACCTCGCCCCGGCCCCCTCTCTTCGCGTATTCGTACCTGCTCGGCGAGGGCCGGTACGATCGCGTCGTCGAGGCCGGGCTCGATCGGAGCCATCGGATATAATTTATCCGTATACAAATTCCGTGGCGGACGCGAACCCGTGACAGATGACGGTATAATTCGATCCGCTCACGAAAATTATGCCGCGTATTGGTACGCTTGGTGGTCGGTTCCGCTCGCAATGGATCACCCGATCGTGTCGGAAGCGCTGTCGGCGACGTCGTTCGTATTCTCGTACGCCCTCACGTCCGTTTTGCCGTACGATTTCGACATCCACTGCGACGTGGTGAAGGCGCTGGTGGTCTTTTCGGGGTCCTACCGCGCCACGAAGAAGGCGGACATCTCGGTGCTGTTGACGGGCATCTACTTCTTACTGAAGACGTTGATGCCGTCCCGGGCGCGCATGTTCCCTGACGCCGGGCCGAAGTCGGCGCCGGACGACGCGCGCAACCCCGTGACGAGCACGAAGTCATCTCGCGTTGACAAGAGACCGTAAGCCTACCGTTGCGCATCATTCGGAACAGGCATACGGTGGACAATTTGCCTTTTTGGGATTTTGACAAGCGGTGGCGTGACAAGTCTTTCGGCGGTTAACGTCAGGGGCTCCGTATCAAAGAGAGAGATTGCTTCGGGTTTTGGCGACTCCGCAATGACATCTGCATCGTCCTGATCGGTGTCACTGCTCTCCTCTGCTACGAGTCGGCTTCGAGATTCCACCATCCGCTGGAGACGTGCGGGGGTCACATCCTCGCGTTTAAATCGTTCCACGTCCGATCCGTCGACTCCGACTTCCTCAGCTCTCTTCGTGGCTTCTTGCCAGGCCATCCGACTCCACTCTCGCGCGCTTTTGAGTACACCGCCTGGCGTCGCCCCTTCCGCATTCGCTGCCTGTTCAAACTGGTCACTCGACCATCCGAGTTTATGGGACTGTATCCGAGCACGTTCCCAGTCGGATTTGCGTTCGGACGTCGCGTTCTCGAGTGCTACGATATTTTGCCCAGGTCGTTGAAAGTGATCGATTTCGCGAGTTGACATCTTTGCGTCCGCGGACGCGCGGTCGCGGGCTTCTTCCCACTTACGCGTTATGTCTTCCTCAAGTCGGGGTATGGTCATCCCGTCGCCGCGTGCGTCAACAACTGACAACACGTAATCCATCGAAATCCCGGCCTTTCGCGCGTCGTCGAGGACCGGACGCCATTCGTCTTGTGATTCCCGTTTCAATTGTTGAAATATGTCGCTTGGTTTGATATTACCGACGGTCTGGAGACGTCCGCGCAGAACCTTCGACTCCCTCGATTGGAACTTGACGGCTTCTTTCGATACGCGGTCGGCGGCTTTGTAAGCTTCTTCCGGGGTTCCGTACGCATTGACGATCCTAAGGATAGACTCTCGAGGCGCTCCAAGATCGTCTCGCATCCTTTTGATAACGTCGCTCCACTGATTCAAGCGGGTGTCGGCGATTTTCGCAAGTTGTAACGGATTCTGTTTGTGCTTTTGGATTATGTCATCCGACAATTTCGCGAGTGACGCTCGACTATTGGCCTCCTCATTTGCGCGCTCGATCGCTCTATTGTAATCAACAAGTGTCTTGGGGTCGTCAAATACTTCTCTGAATCTGATTCGGTCGACATCGCTCACGAAACGTGATTGACCCTCCGCCTGCTTCCAGTTGTCATCAAAATATTTCATAGCTTCGACCAACGGCTTTTTCTCATCTACCACCAGTCGACGAAGCTCTCTGATATTGTATCCTTTGAAATCCGGATGACGAGCCGCTAAACCAAGACCGTTTCGATACCACGGGGTCGAGGACATTTCTCTCATCAGCCGCGCGTGTTCGTCCCCGCGATGTAGTAGGGGGGCGTCAAAAGAAGGATCAGGTAGACTCCGGTAATCGCGATAGGGTCGCAGTGCATCTTCATCACTTTTCGTAATTCGGATCGCGTCCGGATCAAGTGCACTATCGACGAGCGATATCACGCGTTCGTCCACTTGGGCTTTTTGAAAGCTAGTGCGGTCACGATTCAGGGACGCGCCCCAAGCGCGCGCTCTCACGCGCTCCGCGTCCCTTTCTGCTAACTTCGCTGCAGCGGCCGCAGGGTCCGGAATAGGCACGCTCGCCCTCGCAAGGTTGGCCCGCTTTATCAGCGTTATCTCGTTTTGAAGCTGTGGTATGGTGAACCACTTGTCGCGCGCGTCAGTCGCCAAAACGTCCTTCGTCGAAATCCCGACCTTTTGCGCGTCAGCCAAGACCGATTTCCACTTCGTTTGAAGTTCTGTTTCCAACTTTTTAAAAACGTCATTAGTTTTTAAATTCCCGTCATCTATCGCTTTGTTGAGCTTTATTTCCCAACGTTCGTTTATTCCCCTTCTCAACTGTGGAAAAATGTCACCGGGTTTTTCTTGCGCGTCTTCCGACAGCCGTTTAGCGATCGCCATCGCCGCGGCATTTCTCGACACGTCGTCAGCGGCTTCGTAAACACTTGCCGGGGTTGCGTACAACTGACCGAACTGGTTGATATACTCTCGAGGAACTCCTAGGTTGTCGTGCATTTTCTGTATCGTGTCTTTCCATTGATTTAACAAGGGGGTGAGACCTTGCGCGTCGTACTTTCTTGTAAAGGCTTCGGGGTCAAGGTCAAGCACGTCGTCTACGAATAGGCGTCCGGGAAAGGAGGGTTGTGGCGAGTTCCACCGTCTCGTAAAGTTGTGTCCGCCTGTAGTTCTTAATCGTTTGTGAGCATCGAATGCATTTTTCCAAACATGTTCCACACTTCTTTTTGACAATCTCGACGCGACGTCGTCGATCTCTGGTTCGTGTTCTGGACCCGTCACGCGTTTCGAGGCGTCTGTCGACGCCTTTTGCGCATTCTTGCCCGCCGAGTCGCGGAACGAGGAATATCCCTCCATGACGCTTTCCCCTATATTTTTTGCGATCTCGCGTCTACGGATAAGCTCTTCGTATTCTTGATTCCACCCCTCGGTGACATTTTTTAAATGTGTTGTAAGTCGAGAAATATCGTCTAAGACTCCATCGTTCGCGGAAAGATCCTTCAATCTCGTGTTTAGTTCGTCGGTCCTTAGCTCCTCGGGAATCGCCTTTGCGTAGACTAGATCGGGAATTTTGCTGTTGACTTCCTCGATCCTTTTTATGAGATCCCCGTCCTGGTTCAGCCGCTGTTCAAACTTCTCTCGCGCCTCAGGGTCCCCTCGAATGCGATCCGCGATTTCTTTGTATTTTATCTGATATTCGAGCAATGGTTTCGTGTGGCGTATCGATAACAGCTCGTCAACGTCCATTTTTGGGGCGATGTCCTTACCTCGACTCGTGCTTAGCTCGTATTCTGACCATGGTAGCAGGCGTAAGTAACCCTGCCGATCTGGGAGCACCTTTTTCAATCTGTTAGACGCGTCGATTATCGTATCTGGTCGCGAGAACGTATTCGCAGCCGCGTCCCATATCGAGTCCGGATACGAGAAGGGATAGTTCGGGTCCTCTTTGAGGTGTCGAAAATACATGGCGCGAATCTTATCGTACATGGTCGGAGTCAGAAGCGGCGATGTAGCTATGGCGTTGAACGTCGGGAGCGATTTGTTTAAGAGATCTTTTTGGGCGCCGGGATCTGCAATCAATCCGTGGTACTCTGTTTCGATGGAGTCAATGATGGTAGAGGCCAACTGGCGGTATAACGGGATCGTCGCGTCTCCTTGTACCAACACACGATTCGGCGCTTTTTCCTCGAATTCTCCCATGATCTTTTTTGACACGTTATCGAACTCGTCGGGTGACATCTGACGGAACCAGCGAGTGGTATCCTCGGTGTCTGCCTGTCCGATCACGACTTCGGGACTATTTTCCTGACGATCACCTCGTTCACTTCCCGCCTCGTCAATCGCCCCTCGCCTATTCCTCAAGGCATGTAATATCGTTAATGCGAGAGGCACTTGACCCCCCAGACTCGGGAATTGTGAGATGGACATACCAGACGCGGTTGATGTACCAGTCGCGTCAGAGTGTGATGTGTGGCCAGGGAGCGCAAGAGACATCCACGGCGTCGATGGTGTAGAATGGCTTAATGGCAGTGTCGCCCCATTCGCGAAAGAATCCTCATGTCCCATGGAAATATCGGAAACGTTCGACGGGGCTCGATCTGTCCGGACTCTGTGTCCACTGCCCGCTATCTTGCCTGGTTTGATGCCAAGAGATATCCTCGCGCCGTCGACAACGACCGGAGTGCGGGGTGCCATGATGGCGACAGGGGGCGTCGAGCCGATCGGAACGGATGCGCCAAGCGAGGTTCGGGAATCGGCGAGCGTCTTGTCAGTGGCATCGCCTTCAATCGTTTCCAATTTTTCGTCCATACTGTCCGCTGAGGGTGAAAAGAAGGGACCTTGGCCGGACGTTGATATCGTCTCCTTTTTAGTGGGCTCTGTGGGGGCATCCACGGGGTCGATAGGCGCGATGGTATCGTCAACAGGGGCTTGGAGGGCGGCCTGCTCTGACCCAGACGTTGTATTCACGACCGCGTCGGACGCGTTGAACAGCTCGATTGTCGATTCCGCAAGCGAGTTGTCCACCGCTTCCATATTCCGATCACCCGGCATGTTCGCGCGTGTTTCCCCATTCGCGAAAAAATCGTCATGTCCAATGGAATTATCGGAAACGTTCGACGGGGCTCCATCTGTCCGGGCTCTGTGTCCACTGCCCGCTATTTCGCCTGGTTCGATGCCAAGATATATCCTCGCGCCGTCGACAACGACCGTGCGCGGTGCCATGATGGCGACCGGGGGTGTCGGGTCGATCGGAACGGATGCGCCAAGCGAGGTTCGGGGATCGGCGAGCGTCTTGTCAGTGGCATCGAGTGACACTTCGCCTTCAATCGTTTCCAATTTTTCGTCCATACTGTCCGCTGAGGGGCCCTGGCCGGACGTTGATATCGTCTCCTTTTTAGTGGGCTCTGCGGGGTCGATAGGCGCGATGGTATCGTCAACAGGGGCTTGGAGGGCGTTGCTCCTTTTCCCCAATTCCCGCTGTACAAACTCTTCTAATTTTCTTACACGTTCCGATTCTTGCTGTTCATTCCAACGCTTGAGATTGTCCTCGAAACGCGCATTCGCTTCTTTCAGGGCCTTTTCTCCTTCCTTCGCCGCCTCTTCTGCCTCTCTACGCATGGTCTCGATGTCACCGCGAGAGTGGTCCATGGGCGCTCGGAGAGCAGCCTGTCCTGATCGAGACGGCGTCCCCGTCGGACGAGAGCCATTCACGGACGTCTCTAATGCACCACCCCGGCCCTCGTTGTCGTCGAGCGAGTGTTTCGTCACCGTGTCCGCGGATGCCGGGGACGTGTTCGGTCCATCCGTGCCTCCGTCACCTCGTGTCATATCATCAGGCAGCGACCGTGCGTTTACCGGGCCGCCTCCAGGAATCTCCCACCAACCGCTACGGGTAGGGCCGTGCATGAGTCGGAACAACCGTCTCAAACTCGCACGAGCCTTTTCTTGGATTTTAGAGTCGTAATCATGCGGCGGGATATCGTCCATAACCGACACTCCGAGAGATAGCGACGACCCATCCATCCCCGGCGTCGCGCCTCTTCCATCGGCGTCGCCACCGACATCCTGGGGCGACTCGTTTCGGTCAGACAACGACGACGTACCGGGCCCGGATTTGTCGTCGATCGCGAAAGCCGGGAGAGAAGGTCCACGGTGGACAGACGACGCGTCCGTGTCCGTTGCCGCCGCCTCTCTCCCGGAAGCCTTGCCCGCGCCGAATCCTAGATCGAGAGGGATTTTCTCGGTTATTTCTGCACCCGTCTCGATCGACGTGCCGTTGGTAACAGGGGTATCTGCACCGAACACGATCGATCCTGCGGCGGTCTTATCGCCCGTGTCGGACGTTTTACCGGTGGCGGGGCTCGATCCACTTGCGCCGGCCGTGATCCCCAGGGTATAAGTGGTGCCTCGCGGAGGAAGCCCCGCGTCTAGGACGACAAACGATCCTCCGGACTCTATCGACATCCCGGGCGTATCGGGCGTGGCCGGCGTCTCTAGCGTAGTCGACGGTCCATCACTCGCAATAGCGGGCGTATCGGACGCGGCCGACGTCCCTGGCGTAGTCGACGATCCATTCGTAATAGCGGACGTATCTGACGTACCTGGCGAATCTCCGGACCCGGCGGGTGCGTCAGGCGCGGTGCTTGGTCCGCTCGTACCGGCAGTGATCCCGAGAGCAGGACCACCTCGTGGAGGAAGTCCCGCACCGAGCCCCTTTGGCGCTCCTCCGGGCCATGGTGCGACGGGGGCGCCGCCGCTCGTACCGGCAGTGATCCCGAGAGCAGGACCACCTCGTGGAGGAAGTCCCGCACCGAGCCCCTTTGGCGCTCCTCCGGGCCATGGTGCGACGGGGGCGCCGCCGCTCGTACCGGCAGTGATCCCGAGAGCAGGACCACCTCGTGGAGGAAGTCCCGCACCGAGCCCCTTTGGCGCTCCTCCGGGCCATGGTGCGACAGGGGCGCCGCCCGCCCCGCCGCTCGTACCGGCAGTGATCCCGAGAGCAGGACCACCTCGTGGAGGAAGTCCCGCACCGAGCCCCTTTGGCGCTCCTCCGGGCCATGGTGCGACGGGGGCGCCGCCCGCCCCGCCGCTCGCCCCGCCGCCCGTCCCGCCACCGGCCGACCCGGCACCGATCAAAGCGCCAACGAAAAGCGTGTTTAGGATGTTGCGCATGGCGCCCATCGCAATCGCCGCAGAGTCCGCGGCTGTCGTCGACGCGCGCGACGACGGCGCGGTCGCCCCATCGTGAGGGGAGTCGAGTCGCAACTCCATCAACGGGAACGGAAACGGCGCGCCTAATCCGTACACGGCCGCCGTGGGATCATATTGCGAAAACAGAAAGTACGAATCTAGGGACATCCGTACCCATTACTGATTAGATCCTATTTGATTACTCGGAATGTTGACGCGTAACATGCGTTTATTAATCAATCAATACATCACGCATTCATTCATTCACACGATTACCGATTTCGACTTTCATAATGCACTTGCCCCTGCGAGTAAACACGAACGTGCGTATCTCATCGTCGGTAAGAGATTCGACGACATCGACTACCGAGACATCTGGTACATCATCCTCGGTGGACAAGGGATCCAGGGGGATCACATCCACGTCCCTCGAGACCTCTCGATACCTTCCTTCCAACAAAAGGTTCCATTTCTCTGCGTTCTCATCGACCCGCAATCCGAATCGGTCCCGCACGCGCTCGATCAAGTCCGCGCACGGGGACGCGGTGTAAGGACACGTCGCCTCGTGTCTGGTCATTTCCTCCCTCCCACACACGTGGCCGCACCCAACACCGGACAGGTGGGACCGGCAGGGGAAATACTCGCACACGTCATAGTGAGCCCGAGCGTCCTCGCGCGCGAAGAGGGCGTCGCACCCGTGTTCGGCGTTCGGACACGCCACCGTTTCGAACGCGCATCTCCCTCTTTCGCAGTGGTCCCAAACGTCCCGCGCAGGTCCCTCGAAATCGCAACCGATTTCGCGACGGGGACACTTTTGTCGCACCCGGGCCGCGATGCGTCCGATCGTCGCCATGGGACGGTGAGTATACCCCAGCCAAGGGGCGCGGCAGAGAACGCATCGACCGGACGCGCCGGCGGCGACCCCTCCGCGCGTCGTCTGGTCCCGGATGAGCGTTCGGACGCACGGTTCCGCACAAACGACCGCCTCGCACTTCCCGCCCCCCGTCCGCGTGCGGCACTCGAGGACGACCGGGTCGCGCACGAGATCCTTGCACAGGACGCACGAAAGTTCCTCCACGTCGACCGTCACGACCGCCGCGTCCCCCGCGCCCCCTCCGCCGCCGTCCATCGAGCTCTATACAGGTTTCGCGACAGAATAAAAGCTCGCGATAAGACGCGAGAAACATCGGGACGCCGTCCATCCACGCGATGTCGAGGAGCGATACAGAGGACATCCGGACGGCGCGGACGTCCCGCTCGGCGTCAGACGACCCGTGGAAGAGGGTCCCCGCGTACGTCCAGCACGAACTGCACAACGACATCGTCGTCACGTGGACGGGGGAGTGGCTGGACGCGTACGGGTCCTACTACCTCCGATCGGACCTCGGGATCGACCATTTCGTCCGGGACATGAAAGAGGAGCTGGCGGCGGTCAATCGTCTTCTTCCTCTCCCTCCTCCTCCGCCGCCTCTTCCTCGGATCCCCGATCGTGACCCTCCTCCCCCGGATCGTTCGAGTCTTCGTCCTCGCTCTTCTTCCTCTGCTTGACGCGGCGGAGGGACACGGTCTCGGTCACCTCGGGGGTCAGGACGACGGACACGCACCGCTCCGCTTGCTCCTCGTCCTCTCCGAACCACTCGATCAGCCGCGTCTTCACCTCGGCCGGTCTGACTTGCGTCTTCTTCAGCCCCTTCTTCACGACGAGGCGGTCGTTCGTGCCGGTGATGTTGCACGCGTCCACCTTGGCGCCCACGAGCTTTTCGAGGATCAGGGAGGACAGCTCCTTCTTCCTCTTGCGGAGAGGCATCGTGTCCTTGGCCGCCTGCTTGAGCGCGTCGTCGATCTGGATGTACTCGGCCGTGGCCCTTCGGACCTCCTCTTTCCACCTCTCGACGTTCATCTGGTCCTCCATGTCGACTGGCGAGATGGGTTGGTCATACCATTGACGGAGACAACATTTATCCTCGTCCGAACGCGGTCGTCGTCCTCACGAATTCCGACACGTTCTCACAGGCCGGCGACCTGCATCATGCCGGGCTGCCCCCACAAGCTGGTCTTGGCGGGGAGGGAGGACTCGCCGTAGACCCCCATCGAGGCGGTGTCGGCGATCTCGGGGAAGCCGAACACGGTGCGGGACACGGACCCGTAGTCGACCTCCTGGTACCGGGGGTCGAGGTACAGACTGCTCGTGTCGGACGTGCCTAGCCGTCCGAACGCCCCTCGCGTGGCCACGCCGATGGAGCCCCATCCGTCCAGTGTCGCGGGGTTGGGGATGTAGGGACGCAGCGTCTGGATGCCGGTGACGGGCATGTCCTTGTTGTTGGAGGTGACGTATCCGACGCCGACCTTGTAATCGTCGAGGGTGGCGCCCACGACGTCCGCGGGCTTGGGGAGGAGGTCGGACGCGAACGACAGCTGCTCGTCGAAACCGACACCGTGGCTCAGGAGCCCGGGGCGGGCGCGGGTGTCCATGCCGTACTTGGCGTCGAACTCGGACGCGGGGATCATGAAGGACTCCGTGCCGGCGCGGTGGGTCATGGACGACCGCATGCTCTCGTAGGCGGGGTCGCCGGTCAGTTGCGTGTAGATGTCGGGACGGGGCTGAACGCCGACGTAGTCGTCCTTGCCGCTGTCCACGTAGGCGTCGGCGTACTTGTACTCGCTCGGGAAGTCCATCGTTCGCTCGGACGCCGTCGATATAGTAATCCGCGAGACAATTATTTGCGAGGGGGTGCGCCTCTCCTCCCCTTCCCGTGGAGGGACAAGAGGAGCCGCATTTGGTCTTCGGAGAGGTCGAGGTCGGGCGGCGGCAGACCGTACTCCTCGCATTCCCACCGGACTACGAGGTCGTACCCCGCGTCCCGTATGCTCGCGTGCTTGAGTTTGGTCTTCAGGTACAGCACGCCGTACGGCTCCCCTTTCAAAGGGTGCACGTCGAAGAAGGGGAACATGTCGGGATTCCCGTGCCAGAAATCTCCCTCGAATTCGAACACGGTGGGCGGACGCGTGTCTTCGCAGTAGCCGTCGACGAAGAGGATTTTTCCGCCGATCCGCAGTCCGAACTCGCCCCCGTTGCGGGAATGTCGGATGCGCAGGCCGGTCTCCTTCTCGACTTCCATCATCCATTTCACGGCTCGCGGGACGTGGCCACGAGACGCGAGCGAGCAGGCCGACGAGAATCCGACGAATCGGATGCGCGTCACGAGCCGGTGGCCGAGGTGGAGGTGGGGCAGGGCGATCGCGCGCATTTGAACCGTCCTAGAGGCGGCAGATCCTCACTCAACGTCGGATATTTTCGGCGGGCTTTCGACGCGACGCGGACGCGGACATCGTCCGAGTTTTCTTGGCGCGCGTTTTCGTCGCGGGGGTGGGCGAGACCTTGCGGGTCTTCTTGGCGTTCGCCGACTTTCTGGATTTGTTGGAAGGGACACGACGGGTCGATTTGGCGGGCCGGACGATTGCCTCGGCCCGTTTCCGCGGACGGGACGGGGCGGACGCGACGCTGGTCTCGCGACGACGCGAATACGCGCCTACTCTGTGCCTGAAATTTTCGATGGCCTCATCCCATTGTTCTTCGGTCCAGTTATCGGTGACCTGTAAACGTTTGATCTCTTGGATGATGCTCGCTAGGTCCCATGCGTTCTCATTGGACGGTTCGAGGGCGTCGACCGCATCCGGGCCCCAGTTGCCGCCCAGAAAACCTAAGTCACCTTGCGCTAGAAAGAAGTCACCGGAGTTCCCGTTATCGACCGCGGGAAGACCGTTCTCGTTGGACGGTTCGAGGGCGCCGATCGCGGGAAGACCGTTCGCGTCCCGGTTCAACTCATGTGGGTCCATCGAAAGCATTTCAGACTCACTCACTAGAGCTCGCTCTTGTGCTGGTGTAATCGGAAACATATCGGCCAGCTCCTTAGCAAGTGGAGACAAAGCGTTCTTAACGCGGGCGCGGCGGGGCGCGCGATAGAGGCGTTCGTTGGACTTCGGCCTCCCGTGGCCCAGGTCGCCCACCGCGTAGAGGCCGTACATGCGCACCTGTCTCTTCCGAGCGCAATCGCGAAAGCTCCCCAAGTCCCTGCCTTTGCGAGCGCCGAGTACGTCCGTGCCGCAGAAGAACTCTCCTTTGGATCGGGGGTCGTGGTCCGGTAGCTCGCTCATGCGCGGGAGTAGTTCCGCGATTTTCAGGAGCTTCGGGTCGCGGGTCTGTTTGATTCCGTACAGACGCGTCTCCTGGCGACACGTGTCGTCACCCCCGTCTCGCTTGCCTCGGTAGTACGCGCTGTTCCGTCTGTCGCTCGCGCTCCGATTGCCGCAGTAGTAGTCCCTGCGTTTCGACAGTCTTGGGTTGTATCCTATCCGTCCGTCTCCGTCCGCACTCTCCATGGGTCTCCAGGAGCGTAGTATAGCTTACTGGATAGAAATTAACCGCCCGCCGTGTCGACTCGGACGTCACGGACGAGGCGCGGCGCTGACGGGGTCGCAAATCGGATATGTTTCGATTCCAACGACACGTTCGAGCGTTACGTCCCGGACGAGCGCCGCGTCACCTCGTGCCCATGGACGCTCCGAGCCATATAAAAAGCGCCCACGGTAGGGTTCGAGGCCATCACATCCCGATCTCTCCCAACTCGAAAAACAAGAACGCGCCACTCCGACATCCGCGGAGTCCGTCGATCGCCTACCGACAATATGTCGTCTTCCACCGTGCACGACCAGGCGCCTCTTGCCGACACCTCGACGGCTCGAATTGTCGACGTGACAGGAACGGTACCAGAGGACAGCGTCAATGTCCCGACTGCCGTTCCAGCAGCCGCGGTGACAGCACCGGTACAAGAGGACATCGCTGATGTCCCGCGGTCCTCCCCACCCACTCCGATCCGTCTGCTGACGTACGCGGACGGACGATACGTCGGCGTGGACAGGGACACGAACGTGCTCGTCGCCGTCCCGTCGACCGCCCGGGTCTGCAAACGAGCGACCAGGGACGGAGGGGTGTACGTCCGCTTCCTCACACCGCGTTCCGAGATTGTCCTCCGCCGCACGATTACCAAAGACAGCGTCGCGCGCGATATGGGATACTTGTTGAACGGTATCCCCGCGACCGCGTGATGAACCAGGTGCACGTGATCTATTGCCCCGCGGGGCTGTTCGACGTCGCTCAACGCGCGTTCTCGCGAAAAGGCACAAGGGCGGACTCGAGCGTCGTCCGATCATGGATCGCGCGGTACGTCAACGAAGCCTGTCCCGTCGATCTGGAAGCCACGAAGGACGAGACGGACGTCGTCCTCTGCAACGAGAATTGGAGCTTCACGCGCACGGCGGTCGATTTTGTGACGGGCGAGGACGACAAGAGGACCGTGTTCGCGAGGGCGGTGGGAGACCTGCTCGTGATACTGGCGTACCCCGACAGCATGAAGAACATGATCGAAAGGGAGGCCGTCCAGGTCGGGGACAGGTACTGGTTCTCCATGGACCTGGTGTCGAGGACGGGGGAGAAGGTGGACAACGCCTATCGCAACCGTTCCGAGTCCGACGTGTACGACTCTGTCGAGCTGAGTCTCCGAAAGGTCTCGGGCGGCGTCCCTCGCGCGTGGGCCGTGTCCGAAGAAGGGTTGGTGTTGAGCGACCGACGCGAGGGAAGCGGGAGCTACGCCGTGAACCGCAAGCGCGCGAGATCGTGACCACACGCGCGAGATACGATCGCGTCATCCGCGTCGAACGACCGGAGCGTTCGCATGTCTAAAGTAGATAGGGACAAGTAGGTTCTTGTGAGCAATGGGGTAGGAGGAGGGGCGGACTTGGATGCCCCGCGTCGACTTAGAACGCGGTCGAGGACCGCTTTGTACATGTATTTATGAATATTCCTAATAAAACTCAATTTCCACGCCTCCACTCGGGACTCGTCCACGCATTGTAAATACGCGTCTCTGCCATCGTATCTTCTCACTATTTCTTGGACGAACTCGTGACGACGCTCGGTCATGTTGTGCGCCATGACGCGCGCAAAGTCGTCGGGGTAGGGACAGGTGCGCAGGAGGTAGGTAGCCACGATCCGGGCGGGGTCGACGCGGCCCGTACTTGTCCGCACGCAGTCGGCCGTCGACAAGACAGACGCGACGTGGTCTCGCAGGGACTCGGCCATGGACGGGGGGGGGGGGTAACTTGTCGCGTCTAACGAATCGATGGGGTATTATGCGCGCTAAAGGAAACGT
>RPFO01001928.1:162500-198162 GCA_009746045.1 Mesostigma viride | reverse complement strand
GAGGGCCGGGAGGGGGAGGGGAGTAGGGGAGGAGGGGGAGGGGAGTAGGGGAGTAGGGGAGGAGGGGAGGAGGGGAGGAGGGGAGGAGGGGAGAAGGGAGGAGGAAGAAGGGAGGAGGGGAGGAGGGGAGGAGGGGAGGAGGGAGGAGGGGAGGAGGGGAGGAGGGGGAGGAGGGGAGGAGGGAGGAGGGGGAGGAGGGAGGAGGGAGGAGGGGAGGAGGGGAGGAGGAGGAGGGAGGAGGGAGGAGGGGAGGAGGGGAGGAGGGAGGAGGGGAGGAGGGGAGGGAGTGGGGGAGGAGGGGGGGAGGGGAGGAGGGGAGGAGGGGAGGAGGGGAGGGGAAGGAGGGAGGAGGGAGGAGGGAGGAGGGGAGGAGGAGGAGGGGAGAGGGAGGAGGGAGGAGGGGAGGGGAGGAGGAGGGGAGGGAGGGGAAGGAGGGAGGAGGGAGAGGGGAGGAGGGGGAGGAGGGGAGGGGGAGGAGGGGGAGGGGAGGAGGGGGAAGGAGGAGAAGGGGAGGAGGGGAGGAGTGGGAGGAGGGGAGGAGGGGAGGAGGGGAGGGAGGGGAGGAGGGAGAGAGGGAGGAGGGGAGGAGGGGAGGGGGAGGAGGAGGAGGGGAGGAGGGGAGGAGGGGAGGAGGGGAGGAGGGAGGGGAGGAGGGGAGGAGGGGGGAGGGGGAGGGAGGAGGAGGGAGGGAGGGGAGGAGGGGAGGAGGGGAGGAGGGGAGGAGGGGAGGAGGGAGGAGGGGAGGAGGGAGGAGGGGAGAAGGGGAGAAGGGGAGAAGGGAGAAGGGAGAAGGGGGGGGGGGGGGGGGAATGGAGTTTAAAACAAAAACAGTAGTATATAGAAAGACAGCTCTTAGCGCACTTTGATATGAATAACGTCGCAACCACTCCCCCTGACCCGCCAATTTTCCATTCCTTGCAGGGCTCCTGGCCAGCCCTGTTACTTCCCTTCTCTTGCACTAATGCGCTTGTAAGTGCATGCACCATAATTGCAATGCGGGGGCAGCTTGCATCCTACACTATTGTGAGTGAAGGAAAAATCATGAAAGAAGACGGACTAGAAGCCACATGTTGTTGTATGGTGGGAGTGACACACATGCATGTCTGACATGTTTGATACCAAGGCAGGTTTTGATAATACACTAGTATAAAGGAAAGTAGTGCATGCTCCATATTAAGGACAGTAGAGAACAAGATTTTGCAATCGTGGCCCTCCTCACCGGCCCCAAGTCCTCCCGGCCCTCCTACCGGCCCCTCCTCGCAGCCCTCCCGCCGCCCTCTCCCGGCCCTCCTCCGGCCCTCCTGCCGGCCCTCCCTCCTCCCTCCTGCCCCCTCCTCCCCCTCCCTCCCCTCCCCTCCTCCCCTCCTCCCCTCCTCCCTCCTCCTCCTCCTCCCCCTCCTCCCCTCCTCCCTCCTCCCTCCTCCCTCATCACCTCATCACCTCCTCCCCTCCTCCCCTCATCACCTCCTCCCCTCCTCCCCTCATCACCTCCTCCCCTCATCACCTCTTCACCGCTTCACCCCTTCACCCCTTCACCCCTTCACCCCCTCACCCCTTCACCCCTTCACCCCTTCACCCCTTCACCCCTTCACCCCTTCACCCCTTCACCCCTTCACCCCTTCACCCCTTCACCCCTTCACCCCTTCACCCCTTCACCCCTTCACCCCTTCACCCCTTCACCCCTTCACCCCCTCACCCCTCACTTCCTCACCCCGTCACCCCTCACCCCCTCACCCCCTCACCCCTTCACCCCTTCACCCCTTCACCCCCTCACTTCCTCACCCCGTCACCCCCTCACCCCTCACCCCTCACCCCCTCACCCCCTCACCCCCTCACCCCTCACCCCCTCACCCCCTCACCCCCTCACCCCCTCACCCCGTCACCCCCTCACCCCCTCACCCCTTCGCCCTCCTCACCCCCTCACCCCCTCACCCCCTCACCCCCTCACCCCCTCACCCCCTCACCCCTCACCGGCCCCTCACCCCCTCACCCCCTCACCCCCTCACCCCCTCACCCCTCACCCCCTCACCCCCTCACCCGCTCACCCCCTCACCCCCTCACCCGCTCACCCCTCACCCCCTCACCCCCTAGTTAGTCTAAGTCTCCCGCCTGTAGCCTAAGTGGACACGTGCCAGCACCGCCGGCGCCCAATTGGGTACTGGGACGGTGCTGGACTAGAGCAGTCGTGGCATGGACACGTGGCTGTACTCAGTATGTGATGAGCCGGTACCTCAGTACCGGGACTGTAGTTGTCATGTTAGGACTGACTAGATCAGGTTGTAACTGATAGGTTAGTCCGTCCAGGATCAGTAAGTTAGTTTAACTTACGCAAAGTCTGGCCAGCCATCGTTGACGGCTGGCCAGCAGTATATGTGCCACATTATCCTAATGCCAAGGTGTCTCGTCGTTCACGCACACACGCCATTTGGCAGTGCCCAAGCATTCCAAGCTTTGTGTTGCATAACTTGCATTAAAAACTCCAAAAACATACACACAAAGACGACGAGCGCGTTCATTTCGCAAAACAACCCATTCCATTTTCTACCTCCATTTTTTTTAAAAATGTCTAACCCAAATGCAACAAGGGTAAGGCTCCAATGCCCCAGGAGCCGGTCCAGCTCCGACGTCCTCATCGTCGGGACGTCGACTCGGAGCTTGCCGCCCAGGCAGAGATTGAGCGGGCGGCGAGGAGCTTCAATCAGTCTATGGAGGCTGACCCGACGACGTCGGACGTCTTCATCGGGCCACTTGTCCGATGGTTCGTACAGCAGCGTGGTGCTGCGAGTGCCCCTGTATCCGCAGGGGAGGGGATCCACGCCTGTGGTCAACAGGCCGAGGGGTCCTCCTTACGCCCCGACAGCTGCAGCGGCGGGGGGGACCTTCGGCACCTCCTGCAGAGGAGGAGTCCATGGAGCTGTATGGGCTCCAGCCTGGTTCCTCAGCCGAGGAGCAGGACGACGCACGCTCGCGGCAGGTGGCCGCAGATGAAGGCTCGCCAGGGCGATGGCTGAGCGCGAGGAGAGGGAGCTTCGGCGCGCGGACACGCACGCACGTGCTCGCGCCCAGCAGAGGGCGGATGCTGAGAACGTGCGCCGGGCGTTGTTTCGCAGCAGTGTGGCTTCTGGCGAGGAGCAGTTTGAGGTGATGCGTCGGGGGGACCTTGCATGTTTTAAAAGTTGCGTCGGTCTCGTGAGCCGAAGGTACACCTAGGTGTGCATCAGGAGTCGGAGTTCTCTTTGACAGGTCCGTCGGGGGCATCTGCTGAGGACGAGATCCTCATGACCCCGGCAATGACGGCGCGGGAGCGTGAAGCGCAGAAGCGCATGGAGACGTTCAGCCGACAAGCAGCGTCGGCAGGCGCGGAGGGCCGCGGCAGAGGCCAAGAAGGAGCGCGAGCAGGCGGAGCGGGTGAGGCAAATCGCGCTGGCGGAGCGCATCAAGCTCAAAATGTCGATCACCCAGGTGCGCCGGGACCGGATGGTCCGCGAACTCAGGGTATGGAAAAAGGCGCAGGCGATGAAGCTGCAGCGCATGGCTGAGATGGAGGCGCCTGGCAGGCCGGAGGCGCAGGAGCGTTACAGACGCTCGCTGGCACGGTGGGAAGCCAATGTGGGAAGGATGGAGAGCGCATCCTGAAGCAGCGACGACGCATGCTCAAGCATGCACGTAAGACAGCGGTGAGGGGACCGCTTGGTGAAGCGGTGAGAGTCGAGTTTGGCCTTGGGCCGGATGAGGATGTTTCTGCAAGCCAAATGTTTTATTATTTGTCGCAGCCTAAGAAGACCATCACCAACCGTGATGGCACTGCCGCACGCACGCGTGTTTACAGGCAGCCTGGTGAAGCCGGACCGTCTAACCTGTCCAACAGGGAGGACCTCATTGATCAGCTTCAGCTGGCGCAAGCCATGCTGGAAGCAGACCCCGCTGTCTCCAGGCGAGCAGGCGACGTTGGCCGACACGGTGGCCAGGCTAGTGGCATCGCTGAAGCCGGCCAAGCGAAGGGCGCAGGCAGAGGCATGCGCACCCCAGCCAAAGCGGAGGAGGGACGAGGGGGCGGATGACGGGGAGAGGGGGGCAACCAGGGCGGGGCAGGACACGGCACCAGGAGTCTGCACCAACACGGCACGAGGGCGGGGAGCGGCAGCAGCAGCAGCAGCACAGCAACAGCAGCAGCAGCAGCAACCGCCAACTGCAGGAACGACAACAACCTCCAACATGGCCTTGACTAGGCCCAGGTTTGATCCAAAAAAGAAAGAGGACAAGCTAGTGTTTCCGGGTTTGCCAGAGGGCCATACCCAGGACGAAGCTAGGGAGTGGTTGTTTAAGTTGTCACATGCATATGCTAGCGACAATGTCCGTGATTGGTTTGCCTCTCTACGTGCGTCCACACCCATCCATCAATCTGCCAAGCCTATCCAGCAGTTGGTACAATTGTACCAAAAGCGTGCCAGCAGCGGGGTAGACGTGGCAGAAAATGTGTTGTGGGCGCAGTTCATGGTTGATCTTAGGGCACTTGTTACCACGGGGGAGCACTTAGAAGTGCTTAAGGGCTTCCAGTGGATAGAGGCCTATAAGGTCAATAAGCGTGACTATGTGAGTGACAACAAAAAATATGTCATGTACATAGAGGGAGATGAGGAGCTGAAGAAGCTCAATGCCAAGTACCTAGTACACCTATGGCTACAAAAGGCAGAACTGGACCCCACCACCCTGTCAGTAATCCTGGCAGGTCTGAAGGATAAGTGGGAGGACTTCAGGAAGGCAATGGCCTATGTGCAGCAATGCCTAGAGCCGTTTGCTGCTGCAGCCAAGGAGGGAAAGGTGAAGCAGGTAAAGGGGGAGGAAGCCTCAGGTACGGGGCTCTCCAAGAAGCAGATGCAGTCGCTGGTAGCCCAGGTAAAGGCGGTAATGGGGGGGATAAAAACAAAAACAACAAAAGTGGGGGAGGTGGAAACAAGGGGGGGGAAAGAACAATAACAATAAAAACAGAAAACAAAGTGGGGGAGCTAGCAAGCCAGGGGGTGCTAAGCCAGCAGGGGGGGACAAGAGGTTGCCTCATGACCCCACCAAGCATTGCACTAGGTGCCTTTGTAAGGGGCACCTAAAAGATGACTGCTGGAAAGGCAAACCCGACTATGGTTCTGACGTTGATGTTTGTCCTGGATGCTGGAAAACACGTCACCCCATTGCAGCAGGAGCGCGCTGCACGGCACCCAGGCACAACAAGACACGCCAGGGCGCTACAACCGCGCGGGGGCGGCAGACCAGGGTGACACCTGTAAGCTACCCTCACCATTTTTCACAAATGGTTTCCTGTTACCTTCTGTCTGCCAAGTGTTGCCTGAGTGTGATGATGTGGATTGGGAAGTGGCATATGACATGACACTGTCACACATGATGCGTGACCCCACCATAGCTTCCCTTAGTGCAGCAGCAGAAAAGGTAATCACGTATGGTGCTCTAGCAGAGCAACTGCACAAGGTTATGGGCCATGAGGCTGTGGCTGAAAGGCTAGCCAATAAAATACAAGGCCATGATCTGGAACAGATGTGCAGGCACGTACGTAAGCACTGTGAGCAATGTCAGCTATATGCTCCTAAGCCCAGAAAATGGCATGTGGCCACACCACCACTGGCTAGAGGCAAACTGGTTGGGGATGTTATACACGTGGTGAAGGACACGGTATACTACCTAGTCATAAAGGATGCCTGGTCAAGGTTTGTGGTAGTGGAGCCCCTGCCTGGGATGGATAAAGAGCAGCTGCACAGAGCTTTACAGATAGCCTTGGCACGTTTTCACCCCATTGAAAAAGTAATGCTGGATCAGCAGTTTCTCTGCATCCAGGACAGGAATGACCTGCCCAAGATAGAAGTGTCTGGGGCTCAAGATCATGAACGTCAGGGGTTGGTAGAACGTACCATGAGAGCCATCAGGGATGTGATAAGAAAAATGCCATCCAGGTTGGCTGACTCTGGTAGCTATGCTGACAGGGCATCTTGGGCAGCAGGGGTGACTACCCAGCTAAACGCCAAACCAATAATGTCCTCACCTTTTGGGGAAATCACCCCAACTGGCCTTCAGTCAGGCAGCTATGCTTCAGAGGTACACACTCACTACAACACACAAAGGCAGCACTTAGCCAAGTTGCTGGCAAAGAAAGACAAAAATAATGCCAGGCCTGTGTTTGAAGTGGGGGACCATGTGTTGTTTTTCAGAGAGGGTGACAGAGGAAGAGCACACTCTGCCAGATGGCACGGTCCAGCTGTAGTCACCAAAATTCATGAAGAAGGGACTGCAGTCACTATACAACATGACAGAGAGCGTGTGGTCAGCAAGCATAGACTCAAGCTTTATTACCCACCACTGGCAGACGTGTCAGGGGTAGAATTCTTGGACATGGATTCAGAGCAGGAGTCTGGTGGATTGATCTCACCCAATGAATTGGCTAAGGACGTCATTGATGCAAGCACTAGTACCACAGTAGAAGCTCCTGTGTTCCTCAGTAGTGCAGCCCCACTACAACCCAATAGTCCACCTGGGCAGGAGGACGGTGCACAGGGTGAGCAGCAGGTAGCACCTCCCTCACACCTGGAGGAGTCACAAAATAGAGCAGATCCTGTCGTTCCCAGGAAGTCATTTGCTGAGATTCTTAAGGCCTTGCACAAGGCACACAACACTAAAGCAGTTGTGGCAACAGGTACAGCACAGGTCAATGCTGTAGGGGATGCAGGTCAAGATCCTAGTATTTTGGCTGTAGACACCCAAGCACAGGTGAGTATCATCAGTGCAGAAGCTGTATCTGGTCTGAAAATGAAGGCCTCACCATGGGCTAGAGTGTCAGATTTTTCAGGCAAAACCAAAATGCAGGTCAAAGGTCAGGTGAGCATTCAAATCTTGGGTATGCCCACTCCATTTCAGGTGGTTGAGGGTTACTCAGGGAATGCCCTGTTAGGGGAACCTTTTGTATCTTACCCTGGTGTTGTCATCTCAGCTGGGAGGTTGAGTGTGGCAGGGGTAGGACAGGTGCCTCTAGATCATTTTAAAATCCCTTTGAGCCAGATTAGCACTGGGTTGGATGCTGCCATCAATGCAGTTAAGCCCAAGTACCTCCCAGGTCAGGAACCGTGTGTGGAGGACCTCATACACTCTCAAAAGCTACACCCTTCAGCGTTTGGGCTTGGTAGATGGGATGTTGCATCCATGTCTCCCCTGTCCTATGATGATATTGTACGGGACTGCCAGACGCAGATTGGGTTTCTTAAGTGGCTTGAGGCTTTTACCAAAGCCAGGGAGGAGTGGGTTGTTCCAGATGCACGTAGTCCCACACACACACCACCTGTGACTCCTCTTGATGCTATGCCAGCTGGAGCCAAGAAGCTAAGGTTAAAGTTTGTGTGCAAGCATAAACCTCAGGCTGATGGGGGACCACCCATTTTCCATGCTAGGCCATGTGTTACTGAGTTCAGGGGCTCTACAGAGCTGACAGAGGCTGAGCTTTATACTCCTGGTATTCAGCAAACGTCTCTCAAGGTGTTGCTTTCCTTGTTTTTGCATCAGCTTAATACAGGGAAGGATTATGTGTGTAAAGCCACAGATATCAAAAGAGCCTTTCTAAAGGGGGACCCTGCCATAGCACAGCAGGTCTGGAGAGGTCAGGTATACGTGGTGAATACTCCTAAGGTGTGGCACAGGGATATTGTTCAACCCTTGTTGAGGCCAAACCTGGGGGTTGAAGGGTTGCAGTCAGCTCCAAAAATTTTTAGGCTGTCTGCACAGGAGGTATTCATGAAGCTAGGGGCCACCTATGATGACATTGACCCTTGCCTGTTTGTCATCCCACACCCTGATGGAATGATGATGTTTGTCTGGCATGGGGATGATCAGTTAATCTCAGGTCCTAGAGCTGCAGTGGATGCTTTCATAGCTCAGGTGTCTGCCAGTTTTGAGATTGGCAAGCAGCTAGAGCTGGGCAAGGAGCCAGTCAAGTTCTGTGGCATGATGCTTGAGTTGCTGCAGCAGCAGGGCAGCTGGGTTTGTTCCATGCAGGCCTCTGCTGAATACATTAAGTCTTGTCTGGATGTCCTGCCTGTTCACATCACCCCTGACATGTGCCCTACCATTAGAGGCAAGCTTGGTTGGCTATGTGCTACATGTGCACCCCACCTGGCTTTTGTGAGCAGGGTAGATGATGAGGTACTACAGGAGGTAGGAGCACGGGCAATCAAGCAGTTGTTGCATGATGGTCCACCTTTGATGCTTCACTCACTGGACCTGTTTACTCCCATTCACATCACGTGCATGATGGATAGTTCAATGGAGTCCAGGGTAGTTACCAAGGTTCAAGCCAGAGAGGCTGGATTGTTTTTCCTGCATAACCAAGGTGGGAAGAAGTCACTAGTCTCCTGGTTCAGTAGATTGCACAAGAGGAAAGCTGTGAGTAGCAATGTAGCTGAATGCAGGGCTGTGGTATCTTCTGTCTTGCATGCAAGGTATCTCAATCACTTGCTGGTCTGGCTTCAACACCAGGCTGGTAGCTCTGCAGGAGTGAAAGCACATTTGCTGACTGACTCTCAATCTATCATCTCTTTCCTTGCCAATCCTTTGGCTGTACACTCGGACCTGGATTGGATTGTGCTAAAACAGGAATGCAAGTACCTGGAGTCTAAAGCCCACGTCAGGGACAAAGACAATGCTGCAGATGCACTGACCAAGGTGCCACAAGCAGCAGGACCACAATACCAGGTCTTGTATGGGTTGATGAACCCTGGTTACAGTCTGAAGTGACTGGCACATTGTACATGTTAGCCCATGACCCCCTGCCTAATACTGCAGCTGAAAGGCTGCAGTGGCAGCTGGGTAGTTTTCTGACAGTGAGAAGCACTGGTCTAGAAAGTTGGGACATGATGAATGTGTTATTTATTGAATAAAATTTTGTGAGACACTTGTTTGGATGACCATGACATGCTGGGGCCTGGAGCACCCATCTCACTCAGTTAAGAAACCATGCTTGAGACATGGGGCCTTTTTAATGCATCTCTTGTACATGTGTGAGGTGACCTTTGGGTCCTAGTAGGTTATCTGACAGTTTTTTAAGGCATTGGGAATGGCTGCGTCCATTTGATGGCTATGTGTGTTTCTGTTGAAACCCAAAGAAAACTTAAAGTGGGAGTTAGTCTAAGTCAGACTCCCGCCTGTAGCCTAAGTGGACACGTGCCAGCACCGCCGGCGCCCAATTGGGCACTGGGACGGTGCTGGACTAGAGTAGTCGTGGCATGGACACGTGGCTGTACTCAGTATGTGATGAGCCGGTACCTCAGTACCGGGACTGTAGTTGTCATGTTAGGACTGACTAGATCAGGTTGTAACTGATAGGTTAGTCCGTCCAGGATCAGTAAGTTAGTTTAACTTACGCAAAGTCTGGCCAGCCATAGTTGACGGCTGGCCAGCAGTATATGTGCCACATTATCCTAATGCCAAGGTGTCTCGTCGTTCACGCACACATTCGCCATTTGGCAGTGCCCAAGCATTCCAAGCTTCGTGTTGCATAACTCCCCTCCCCCCCTAGCTCACCCCCTCACCCCCTCACCCCCTTACCCCCTCTAGCTGACCCCCTTACCCCCTCACCCCCTCTGATGCATAACATTCTGGGATTGTTCGTTTGCTGTTAGGGATCGAAAGCCTTCACTTGAGTTAATGGTGGTGTTGCTTCATGTCATGTAAATTACTTGTTGCCCGTAATATGGTGTACTTTGGTGGTTGCAGTTCCATGCACTGCCACTGATCCTACTCCATGCCCTAATCCTGCTACTATCTGCTTCGAGGGCTTCTGTACACGTAAGTTTCTTCCGGAACTTTACTTGGCGACGTGATGCTCAGTTAGCAGCAACCACAAATTTGCCTGCTTCGGTCATGCAGCAAACATTGCTTGGTTAGTAACCGTGTGTTACTGGTCCAGAACGGAGGTGCGTCCAGTTTTTAAATGTATCTACTTTTGCATTCTTCCCTTCTGTGACGGGATCCTCAGGATGTGATCCCCTAAGTCGAGTGCGTTTCCGCTGTGTGTGTCCAACGGTATGCCTGTTATTGCTTCTGATATAGTGTCCATGGTACAGTCCAAAGCTCTGATTGTTTTCCGTGTTCATTATATGTAGAGATGTCATCTTGCATGACACAGCGTACATGTTGGCGTGTAGTCTGGGCGAGCAAGCGTCACCGTGCATGTGGGTCGACGTGCTGCATGGCACGTAGTTTGCTAGCTGTTTGGCAGCTGGCTGAATACCGCTTGACCACGAGAGAGTTACTCCTTGTGACTCTGCAGTGGACGCAATCGAGTACATATGTGCGTGGCATAAGTGCAATCCACAAGGTGCGCCATTATTAGGAATCACCTGGGTAGCATCATGGTCCTCTAATTCATTCTATTACTAAGTGCTTAACCCAGTTTCAACGGGAACGGGCCATGAAGGCTTTATGCTATAGTTAGGTTAATATTGTGCGGAAACCTTTTTGCCACTTGGGCTACTCGGGTTCCGCACAATATTACCGGCGATAACCACTCGCCGGACACTCAAGTTCACGACGTCGTGAACTTGAGTGTCCGGCGAGTGGTTATCGCCGGTAATATTGTGCGGAACCCGAGTAGCCCAAGTGGCAAAAAGGTTTCCGCACAATATTAACCTAACTAAAACCTAGCCTCTTGGGGCGAGGACGAATCACTAGGCTCGGAACACCCGTATGCATGAATATGATCGAATATAAGCATCTCGTTGGTGCAAATATCGATATGAATATGATCGAATATGAGCATCTCCTTGGTGCGCATATAATTAGAGCCGGGTGCCAAATCGGAACGAATTATTCCCCCAAATAATCCGCTTCCGAGTGGATTCGAACCTGCGCCCCGCAAGGATCCAGGTCTTAGTTAGGTTAATATTGTGCGGAAACCTTTTTGCCACTTGGGCTACTCAGGTTCCGCACAATATTACCGGCGATAACCACTCGCCGGACACTCAAGTTCACGACGTCGTGAACTTGAGTGTCCGGCGAGTGGTTATCGCCGGTAATATTGTGCGGAACCTGAGTAGCCCAAGTGGCAAAAAGGTTTCCGCACAATATTAACCTAACTAAGACCTGGATCCTTGCGGGGCGCAGGTTCGAATCCACTCGGAAGCGGATTATTTGGGGGAATAATTCGTTCCGATTTGGCACCCGGCTCTAATTATATGCGCACCAAGGAGATGCTCATATTCGATCATATTCATATCGATATTTGCACCAACGAGATGCTTATATTCGATCATATTCATGCATACGGGTGTTCCGAGCCTAGTGATTCGTCCTCGCCCCAAGAGGCTAGGTTTTAGTTAGGTTAATATTGTGCGGAAACCTTTTTGCCACTTGGGCTACTCAGGTTCCGCACAATATTACCGGCGATAACCACTCGCCGGACACTCAAGTTCACGACGTCGTGAACTTGAGTGTCCGGCGAGTGGTTATCGCCGGTAATATTGTGCGGAACCTGAGTAGCCCAAGTGGCAAAAAGGTTTCCGCACAATATTAACCTAACTGCTATGTATGCATTTACGCTCTGACAATTTAAACAGTTTGAAACCATTTCGACATCTTTGGCATTATACATACATAGGGTTTACACATATCCAAGTATATATTGTGTGCTAGAATGCATGCTGATAACATCTTGGCCATACGCCCGTTTATCCCTCTGCATGTCCCGTCTGCCCTATGTGTCCATGTCTCTATGCATGTGTCTGGCCCATGAGTGTGTGCGTATGTATGTGCGTATGTGCGTATGTGCGTGCGTGCGTACACGCGTACGTACATCTGTGTACATCTGTGCATCTACGTGTCGGTGCATCAGTTCGTCGGTGGGCATGTGCATCTATGCGTAGGTGTGTCCTAGTGCCTTTAATTGGTCTATCCATGTGTCTATTTGCCTTGGAAGTTCATTTAAGCTTGCCTCTTTGTCTCTTTTCTGCTGTCTCTTGGTCTGTTGGTCTCTTGGCCTCTTGGCCTCTTGGCCTCTTTTCGCCTTTTCGCCTTTTCGCCTTTTCGCCTTTTCGCCTTTTCGCCTTTTCGCCTTTTCGCCTTTTCGCCTTTTCGCCTTTTCGCCTTTTCGCCTTTCTGCCTTTTCGCCTTTTCGCCTTTTCGCCTTTTCGCCTTTTCGCCTTTTCGCCTTTTCGCCTTTTCGCCTTTTCGCCTTTTCGCCTTTTCGCCTTTTCGCCTTTTCGCCTTTTCGCCTTTTCGCCTTTTCGCCTTTTCGCCTTTTCGCCTTTTCGCCTTTTCGCCTTTTCGCCTTTTCGCCTTTTTGCCTTTTTGCCTTTTTGCCTTTTTGCCTTTTTCGCCTTTTTGCCTTTTCGCCTTTTCGCCTTTTCGCCTTTTCGCCTTTTCGCCTTTCGGCCTTTTTGCCTTTTTGCCTTTTTGCCTTTTTGCCTTTTTGCCTTTTTGCCTTTTTGCCTTTTTGCCTTTTTGCCTTTTTGCCTTTTTGCCTTTTTGCCTTTTCGCCTTTTCGCCTTTTCGCCTTTTCGCCTTTTTGCCTTTTTGCCTTTTTGCCTTTTTGCCTTTTCGCCTTTTCGCCTTTTCGCCTTTTCGCCTTTTCGCCTTTTCGCCTTTTCGCCTTTTCGCCTTTTTGCCTTTTTGCCTTTTTGCCTTTTTGCCTTTTTGCCTTTTCGCCTTTTTGCCTTTTTGCCTTTTTGCCTTTTTGCCTTTTTGCCTTTTTGCCTTTTTGCCTTTTTGCCTTTTTGCCTTTTTGCCTTTTTGCCTTTTTGCCTTTTTGCCTTTTTGCCTTTTTGCCTTTTTGCCTTTTTGCCTTTTTGCCTTTTTGCCTTTTTGCCTTTTTGCCTTTTTGCCTTTTTGCCTTTTTGCCTTTTTGCCTTTTTGCCTTTTTGCCTTTTTGCCTTTTTGCCTTTTTGCCTTTTTGCCTTTTTGCCTTTTTGCCTTTTTGCCTTTTTGCCTTTTTGCCTTTTTGCCTTTTTGCCTTTTTGCCTTTTTGCCTTTTTGCCTTTTTGCCTTTTTTTGCCTTTTTGCCTTCTTTTCTCTTCGTCTCTTGGGGTCTTTGTCTCTTGGTGTCTTTGTGTCCGTCAGTCTAGTTTTTGTATCTTTCAGCCCCATTCAGTTTCTTTCATGCAGTCTATCTGTCTATGTGACTGTTCGTTTATGTGTATTAGTGTATGTTTTTCTGAGCTGTATGCCCATTTTATAGTTATGTTGGGGCGGGCTCAAAGTGGGCCGGTCTGCTGCTTGTATCGTAGCTCTACCGTACGTCACCTGCACCGTGTGAGGTGCTTTGTGCTAATTACCCAGGACTAGAGTAGAAGAGGACTGGCTTTAGCCGGTACTGACTGAAGCAAGGGCATGCAGCATGATGACTGTCTGGTGTACCGAATATCTCAGTTTATCGTAGCGCTAAAAAGTTAGTTTGACCATACAGTCAAAGTCCTTTCATGGCCGCCCTGGTCGGCTGATTATAGATGGCATGCAGTGTCCAGTGGACGTTAATGTGTTGATGTGTGAATGTGTGTCGTTAATGTGTTACAACAATGTGTTAATGTCTCACATTCGCTTGTGCTTAGCGTGTTGATGTGTGAATGTGTGTCGTTAATGTGTTACAACAATGTGTTTATGTCTCACATTCGCTTGTGCTTAGCGTGTTGATGTGTGAATGTGTGTCGTTAATGTGTTACAATTAACAATGTGTTAATGTCTCACATTCGCTTGTGCTTAGCGTGTTGATGTGTGAATGTGTGTCGTTAATGTGTTACAACAATGTGTTTATGTCTCACATTCGCTTGTGCTTAGCGTGTTGATGTGTGAATGTGTGTCGTTAATGTGTTACAACAAATTGTGAATGTCTCACATTCGCTTGTGCTTAGCGTGTTGATGTGTGAATGTGTGTCGTTAATGTGTTACAACAATGTGTTAATGTCTCACCTTTGCTTGTGCTTTGTGTCGTGGCAATGATTACACTGGCTTTCTGCAGCGTTCGTCGATGGATGCCCAACAAATAATTGGACCCCAGACGGTGCATCTGGGTGCGTGACCGCCACTACGTTTCTTGATTCAACATTTGATTTCGTCGCTGCTCAATGTCCTAATCTATGGTTCTCGAGGTTCCCAGATGGCATGAACAAAGCACACATTGTAACAATCACAAGTGAGGTCACGAACAGCGCAGTTCATCTGCGAACCGGGCACATCAACTGGCAATATTTTATCGGCATCAATGACAAGGCTCAGGAGGGCGTCTATGTGTGGCAAGCGGATGGCTCGCGGGCCACCTACACCAACTGGGCTAGTGGCCAGCCCAATGCTGATGGCGATTGCGGAGTGTTTGATGCCTCGGACGGCACGTGGTCCATGGTGGACTGCGGGACAACGGGACCAGGAGTGCTCTGCCAGATTCGCTCTAGTGAGTGAACTTTGTGTGACTTGTTACACGTGGCGGATGGGTCCTGACTGGTTTTGTGGATGGTGTTACACTACTTGGCATGCCAGGTGTGGTAAGCTCAAAGTGCGAATACTCTTACGCTAGAAGTGTGTACATTTGTAGAAGATTTGTACCAATACTTTAGCACGTACATAGGCACGTACATAGGCAGCACACGTTTTCCGCACTTGTCAAGGCTGTTTCGAGCATGTCTTTCTCATTGAGGGAGGTGCTGGCGGTCAGATGTCGGCTTCAAAAGCCAGGCTGCTGCGTGGGGCCTGGGTGCCCCAGCACCACTTCCAGGGGTGCAATCACAATTTTGATGTTTCTATCATCATTCGTTGACTGTGTCGTCCATCATACATTGGACGTTGAGTGTGCCATCCATCATGCGTTGAGTTTGCGGGCATGCAGTGCGAGGCAGTTCTGCAAAAGGGGAGTTTGCGAGTTAGCACGCTCGCCATCACGCATGACAACGATGCCCTCGCCATCTGGGGTTTGTAATGACGCACATTGTATGTGACAGTGAAGTCTGTGCCGTACTCCAACCACTTTAGTACTGTGGAGAGGGTGTTCAATGGTAACCGTTGAACACCCCTTGAATCCATGGCTACCGTTGTCTCACCCCTAGCTACGCATGGGCGCAGCATTGAAGTGCCGTACAGTGCTCAGACGCTCTACAGTACTGCGAGAGGAGGGGTTCAACGGTAAGATGGTCTCGCCCCTAGCTACGCATGGGCCTAGCATTGAAGTGCCGTACAGCAGACGCTCTACAGTATGTACTGCGAGAGGGGGCGTTCAACGGTAAGATGGTCTCGCCCCTAGCTACGCATGGGCCTAGCATTGAAGTGCCGTACAGCAGACGCTCTACAGTACTGCGAGAGGGGACGTTCAACGGTAAGATGGTCTCGCCCCTAGCTACGCATGGGCCTAGCACATGCCAGGTGGCATGACCGGGTACAGGCCGTCATGCGCCCTCGTGAGGTTACTACACTAGACTGTAGACTAAAGAAACGTAATGCTCTGTGGTAATCTCCCGTGGCTGTTATCAAATCATGTGTACCTGGGTGGATGCCTGGATTATTAGCTCTGAGGCGTTACCTTTGAAATTTCGAACAACCTTTAGACTAGCCAGCCTAATATTTGACACATTTTCCATATTCTGTTCTTTACGATTGGTGGATGAATACGATTGCTGGTGAGTTCTAATAGCTCGAGAATGTTAACAGAAAAGGCTTTGAGCTTCATGAGCTGTCGTGATGCTTTTTCGCTACTGTGGCAAGCGCTGGCATGCTACTATGTATGCATCATTAGGATGATGAGAGCTGAGCGTGTGTTATCTGCCCTGATGTAATTTGTCCTCGAATTTAGCCGTTTGATGCCGCCTTCTTCAACCCTCGAGCTCCTTTCTTTTGGCACCGTGTCTCTGAACAACTCCTGCTAGCTACTGTACCGCTCATGGCATCTTATTGATGTAACTTGTGCCCATATCTGGCCCTCCTCGCATTTGGGCGCGTGCAGTGTGTATGGCCAACATCCACTGCCCAGCCGGAAATGTGTGCCACAATACCCGCTGCGTCGGTACGTGGTTGTGTTAGCGTCTTTGTCTTTGCCTTCATGTCACCCCACTCTCCTCCCTCTACCTCCATCTGCCCTTCCTGGGTCGCTCGTTGACAGCCGACCAGCCCACCAGCCCGCCCTCCATCTGTCCTTCCACCCACCCACCCACCCACCCACCCACCCACCCACCCACCCACCCACCCACCCACCCACCCACCCACCCACCCACCCACCCACCCACCCACCCACCCACCCACCCACCCACCCACCCACCCACCCACCCACCCACCCACCCACCCACCCACCCACCCACCCACCCACCCACCCACCCACCCACCCACCCACCCACCCACCCACCCACCCACCCACCCACCCACCCACCCACCCACCACCCACCCACCCACCCACCCACCCACCCACCCTCCCTCCCTGCCTGCCTGCCTGCCTGCCTCTCTGCCTGCCTGCCGGCCCGCCCGCCCGCCCGCCCGCCCGCCCGCCCGCCCGCCGCGCCGCCCGCCCGCCCGCCCGCCCGCCCGCCGCCCGCCGCCGCCCGCCGCCCGCCGCCGCCCGCCCGCCGCCGCCCGCCCGCCCGCCCGCCCGCCGCCCGCCCGCCCGCCCGCCGCCGCCCGCCCGCCCGCCCGCCCGCCCGCCCGCCCGCCCGCCCGCCCGCCGCCCGCCCGCCCGCCCGCCCGCCCGCCCGCCCGCCCGCCCGCCCGCCCGCCCGCCCGCCTGCTGCCCGCCCGCCCGCCCGCCCGCCTGCTGCCCGCCCGCCCGCCCGCCCGCCGCCCGCCCGCCCGCCGCCCGCCCGCCCGCCCGCCCGCCCGCCCGCCCGCCCACCCACCCACCCATTTACCTACCTACCTACCTTACCTACATTGCAAGACGAATTAGGTTCCGTCGTTTTTGAGCTGTTTGATTTCCTCCCGCACCCCTTTTTCATGAATTTTGAGCATCCTAGACCTTTTGGGCGCAAATTTTTGGTATATCGGTGGTACAAGTACGGGGGCTTTGGCCCCAATCCCCCGCACCTGAAAAGATATGTTCCCCAGCGGCCTTTGGTGCCTGCAGCAGCGGGTACTTCCTTGGCCGTACAGTGCACCTGTACAGTGCACCGCCGCAGCCAAGCCACCAAACCAACTTGATGTCGCCAGCATCTGCTATCTGTTAGCAGTCGTTTGGATCATTCCCTTCCTAACCCCTTCGTACCAAGCGTTACTAACACAAACATGGCTATATCGTCTAACTTTCACCAGGCCCGTTTTTGGTAGCTGGCGCCGGCACTGAGATTTTTGGAGTTCTGATAAACGCTTGCGATGCCAACAGGGCAGCTGGGACTGATCAATGGCCACCTGCCATTAGATAGGGGCGTATGCCAACAAACGTGGCACGTGTCTGTCTGGCGCGACATGGTTGCTGTACCATGGTCTTGAAAGCACAACTAAATCTTGAGTAGTGGCGAGAGCAAGGTACTGAGGCTTAGGAGCGCATCCAAGGAAACAGCTTCTGGGGAACAAGATGGGGCGCAGGGCACGTCGTGTACTGAAAAACGGAAAACGTTTAAGGAACTTGTTTGCAAAACGTTTTTAGAGGCAATTCGTAATATTGTAAGGGCCATTCATAGATGATGTTTAACCTGAATAGTGTGCGTTGCTGCCTGTTGTCTGCTGCTGCAATGCTTCATGTGATGCAGCCGCCTGCAATACCACTTTGGATTGCGCTGGAGATTACGATGTCTGCATTGCAGGTGGCTGCATGGGTGAGTTCTTGCTGCCCGAAACCTAGCTACCAGCCGGAGTGCTGACCGGATGCTTAGTCAGGTACTAATTGTCTAGTAACTAATCAGCTATACGTGGGTAATGTTACTATTCCAGCCCCCTGTACCCTCCCAAGTGTCCTATCACCTATTTGTAGTACAGTGCATGCCCATTATCGTGTTGTTCATGCTCTAACGATGCATGTGTCTTGTGCAACGATGCATGTGTCTTGCATAACGATGCATGTCTTCCAACCCCCCCACACACACCCCTCCCATGTGGCATGGGGATATATATATGCGGCCAGCAGTCCCGGCCCCCTCCCCCCCTCCCGCCTCGGCTCCCCCCGGCTCCCAGCCCCCGCCGCCCGACTACTCGGCCAGTTGGCGTTGGCTTGACACGGTCCCCTGGGATGCATGCGCCATCAACCCGACGTCTACCCTGACCGACCTCCCCCACCGCGCGCGTAGCCTTTTCGCGCAATGTGCAATCGTTTCTCTCCGGCGCATGCACGCCGCTCCGGACGACCCGCTGGGCTTTAAACTGCACATGGTGACCCCCCGCCTGCTCCTCACCCCTCTCGGGCGTGGTGTGCGCGGCCTCCAGGGTGCGGTTATTGCCCGTTGCCGACGCTTTCTGCAGGGGGACTGGGAGGGGCTGTTTGGCGTGCCGCCCCCGCGCACGGCCCGGCTGTCGGGGGAGGTCAACTTCGAGCGGGTGGCCGCCGACGTCATCCGCCTCGTCCGCGAGGGGCAGCTCAGCCGGGCCATGACCCGCTTGGAAATGGCCAAGCTCGCCCCCGCCAATGCGGCTACCCTGGCGGCCTTGGAGGCTCTTCACCCTGCGGAGCCCGGATTCCAGCTGCCCGTGCCGGACCCCCTGCCGGCCCCCCTCCGGCTGGACCGCGACTGCTTCCTGGAGGTGATGCGTGAGGTCCCGCGGGCTTCCTCTACCGGGCCGTCGGGCTGGCGCTACGAGCACTTGGAGGTCCTGGTGGGGCATGGGGGCGAGGACATTCTCTTTGACACCCTCATTGACCTGGCGGCTGGTCGCGTTCCTCCCGCTGCGCGCGAGTGGTTAGCGGGCGCTCGCCTCCTCGCTCTGCTCAAGGGTGTCTTGCCCCCCCCGAGGGCAAGGTGCGCCCGATCGCCTGCGGTGAGGTGCTCCGCAAGCTCGTGGGCAAAGTGATCTGCCGCCAAAAGGCGCCCGAGCTCCGTGCCTTTTTCTGCCCGCCCCTCGCAGCGGGTGAGACCTCGGTGGCGGCCCAGCTGGGGGTGACGACTCCAGGCGGGGCGGATATCCTCATCCATTCGGTGCAGGCCTACCTCGAGGCCCACCCCACCCACGCTGTCGTCAAGGTCGACTGCCACAACGCGTTCAACAGTCTGTCCCGCGCCAGCATGTTTGCGGCCGTCATGGAGTCCTTCGAGGACTTGTACGCTTGGACAGCCGTGTGCTACGGCCAGCCCGGCCAACTGGTTCACATCATGGAGGACGGCACTCGCGGCGGCCTGCTGTCGCGGTCGGGCACCCAGCAAGGGGACCCCCTGGGACCCCTGTACTTTGCCGCCCCCCTCCAGGGTTGCCTCCAAGCGGTCCATGCTGCCCACCCGGCGGTCGCTATTCAGGCCTACTTGGATGATATCTACCTGCTGGGCCCTGTGCCGGACACCACCGCGGCTCTGCTGGCACTGCAGACCGCGGTGGCCGACATCAACCTCCAGTTGACCCTTGCCAAGTGCGCGGTGTACTCGCCCCAAGGTGATTGCTCCGGCTTTCCGCCCCAGCTCTTGGGCCGGGACGAGCGCCTCCATGGGTTGGATGTCCTCGGCGTTCCGGTTGGCGACCCCGCGTTTGTCATCGATGCTCTGCGGGCCGCCCTCGAGGCACGCACTGAGGTACTGCCCTTGATTGCGCGCCTTCATGATTCGCAGACCAAGGGTCTGCTTCTGTGGTTTTGCGCTCACCCTCGCGTCGTTCACTGGCTCCGGGGCGCTCTTCCGTCTCAGGTCCGGCTGGCCGCCGAGGGCCACGACGAACGCATCCAGTCGGCCTTGGCGCAGCTGGTCCCGGGCCCCGACCTCCCGCCACATGCTATTCGCATTGCCTCCCTGCCTGCACGGATGGGTGGCTGCGGTCTGACTCGTGCCGCCCGGCTGGCCCCAGCAGCCTTTTTGGGCTCCGTCGCTCAGTCGTGGGCGGAAAGCTGCCGGCTCCTGCCCCTTTTGGCAACGGCAGCGCCTGACCTCCTGGACCCCAGCAGCCCTTTGCCCTTCGTCACCGCCATCCAGGAGGCCTATGCTGAGATCCAGCAGGCCTGTTCTCCCGTCCGTGCCGCTCAGGCGGTACAGCGCCACCTCCCTCGCGGCACTCCCTCGGTCGCCTCCGTTCAATCTCCCGCCGCATTCCCTGCTCGCGTCATCGATAAACACCAGAAAACCTACGCGGGTATTCTGCACACGGCTGATTGGATTGCTCTTTTCGCGGACCTCAACGCCCAGGGACGTGCGTGGCTGTTCTCGCTTTCCTTGCGGAGTGTGGGCTCGGCGTACCTTCGTGCTCTTCCCATGGCCCCCCCATTCGCCTTGGCTCCCAGCCACTACTCGGTGGCGCTCCGGCACCAGCTATTTGCCCCGCAGCCTCTTGTTCCGGCCGGGCGGCCTTGTGGTAGCTGTGGGCAGCCGCTGGATCCCACGGGGACTCACTACCTTGCCTGCATGGGGGGCCAACAGAATCAGAATTGGTATTTGTATTTGCACACTGTCCTCCTGACGGTGGTGCTCGCCATGATTCGGTCGGTTTTCCCCCACGCGAACATCCGGTCCGAGGATGCGGATGGCGCTGCCTTCTATTCCCCCAACCACCGGCCTGACATCGTGGTGCTGGACTTTGAGGGGGGTGGCCGGCATCTGCTTATTGACGTTTCGGTGGCGCGGCCCTTGGCTCTTAGCCACGTGGCTGGGGCCTCCCTCACGGCAGGTTACACGGCGGACCGGGCGGAGCGGGCCAAGCTCCTGGCCTACGGCGACGTCGGGCACCATCGTGTGGTGCCCTTTGTCCTGGAGGAGTTTGGGGCCATGGGGCCCCTGACCTCCGCCTTCTTCAAGGAGTGTTGCCGGCTCCGGGAGGACCGGCTGGACCTGGAGGGCCAGCGGGCCCCATGGTCGGCGCGGACCTGGACGTCATATTGGCGTCAGCGCTTGTCGGTGGCGCTGACTCGGGCCATGGCGGACATCATGCTCCGCCGTACGCGGGCTGATTTTGCGGTGCAGCAGGGCTATTAGGTTCCTCCCGTTAGGCGTTTCCATTGGTCTTATCGTAGTATAGAGCTTTGACATGGCTCTGTATATAGGTTTATAGCTGGGCGTTTGCTTTGGTTTGAGTGATTTCACTCTGCTGTAAGTAATTATATTTTTAATATATATATATTTTTAAAAATATAATTAATTACAGCAGAGTGAAAGCACCCAAACCAAAGCAAACGCCAAGCGAACCTATATACAGCGGATGGATATGCATGAGGTACATACACCAAAGACCTGGTCTACCGCACAATTTACTTCTGTTCTCCGTGATCGAGGTTCTCTGTGCACGCCCCTTCTAGATTTGTATTGATTTGCGATGAATCCTTGAGGTTCTTCCGACATCCGCTGTATATGCTTGCAGTTGCTCAGTATATCTTGTTGGCATTTGCTTTGGTTCTTTCTGGGTGCTTCACTCTGTTGCAAGCAATCGTATTTTAAAATATATCTGCGCTTCCTGCCATGTCGTGAAAACGTCGCTGGCTGGTGCCATGCAGCGGTCATCGATGGATGTCCGCCAGGGTGGTATCCAGATACCGACTTTGGCTGCGTGAAGCCGGTTATCGTCGCCGTCGAATCTGCGGTGACATGGTCGGGTGCCATTGAGCACTGTTATTCCCAGTGGCCTTCCCAGTACCCAGGTGGCAGCAACTTTGGCCACCTCGCCAAGATTGGCAGCGCGGATGTCAACGCCGCCATCCACAATGCAACGGGGCGGGAAGAGAGTGCCTGGTGGATCGGCCTCAACGATTTGGAGCAGCCGGGCACCTTCAAGTGGGTGAGCGATAACTCAACCGTCAGCTACTTCAACTGGGGGTCGGGGCAGCCTTCAAGTGACAGCAACTGCGGGTTCTTCGACGACTATGACGGCACGTGGTATACCATATTATCCTGTGACGAGGAGTTGACGAAAATGATCTGCCAAATCAACGCCGGTAAGCCTTGCCACGGTCACCAAATAATCCGTGCGTCTAAATTGTTCTTCAGTTGTGGACATTGGCGAGGGCATATCCAGGGGGTTGTTGTAAGCATATTCCGAGAAAAGGGTTCTGTGTGAGCATATCACTTTGTTGTCCAACTTAATATTACTGTGCCAGTCTGTTGATCATAGTGCTGGCGTTAATCCTGGCTGTTCCCTAATTTTGGCGCTTGTGAGTGCTTATACTGTAGTGATCACGAGGCCTGGTGGTGAGAGCCATGTGGGGACGAAGGAAAAAATGAAGGATCTGGCTTAGAAATCTTGGGGGGGGGGGCTGGGACGGTGCCCCAGTGCCATTCCCCTGCATGGGTTGCAACCTAAGAGTGGGTTTGTATTCTTGTGATGTGCCTGTTGTGAGTGTGCATGTGCAGCCTGGCTGCGCTGGGTCATGCAGTTCTCCAGTTGTGGAGATCTTCTTCAGGTTGATGACACAGGTTCCACCTCATGGACCTTGTTGTTTTTACCGTAACGGTAGCCATCAATTTGGGATGTGGAATCAGCTTCAATCGAGGCTAGTATTTAGTGGCCTTTGAGGCTCGTGAGCTGTCAGCCTTATTACAAACGTGTATAGCTCACTTGGCCGTACTTGCAATGCCTGCATTTGGTTTTGCCAGCGTCTGAGTTCAAGGTGCAGCAGGCAATGAGATTGCGCAGCAGCTTGCATGCCTAGGGAGGCTCCTTGTAGGCTTTTGTGGTGTTTCTGTGAGCTCAATGTAAGTGATTCTAGTCTAAGTGGCTGTCGTGTTGTACTGCATGGTGTATGCATGCTGGCATGCATGGCTAGGTCTGGAGTGCTCGCCTGCTCCGGCGGCATAGAGTTTCTGACACTCCAGCACTACATGAGACATATCCTCATCATGACATTACGTTATATGAGACTTTTCGCGACCGCCCCGGAGCTATATCGCCCCGACCCCGGGGGGGTCCCATCGGCCCGGGGGGGGGGGGGGGCGAGGGGGGTCCGAACCCCCCACACCCGACGATTTATGAGAGGGGGGGTACCAGGGAGGTGGGTGGTCCAACCCCCCCCCCCCCCCTCCCCCCTCCCCCCCCCCCCTGGGCCCCATTACCTTTGCCGCCAAGGTTTTCCCGCCCATGCTTTGCCGCCCAGGTTTTTCCCAAGAATTTTATATATAATGTCATTAATTAATTAATTAATTAATTAACACTATACTAGCACTATATATAAGGTCATTCCCATGTGCGAACCTTGGTCGACGTCGGGGGGAGGGGGGGGAGGGAGGGGGGGGGGGGGAGGGGGGGGGAGGGAGGGGGGGGGGGGAGGTGATCTGACCCCCTTACCCCGGGGGGTTCCCGTGGCTGGGCGGGGGTGGTGGTGGTGGTGGGGTGCTAGACCCACCCCTCCACCCCCTCTCGGGCGTTATCTCCGGGACTGTCGCAAATATGCAGATATAGTGTAGGCTCCGCGTGGTTCCATAAGCTGTGTCGTCCCTGTTTGACCTGCGAGACTGCCATGCCCTGAAGAAACCGGATTTGAGCCCTGTACATATTATTTTTTAAGGCTTTAGGGCTTAATTGGGATGTTGGCCTGGGTTTGTAGTTTGCTCGTAGTAATAGATTTGCGGCATGTGGATAGGGGCATATGCTAATGCTATATGTATGCGCATGGACAGGCTCGATAAAGCCCAGCAGTAGGCATTTGGGCGGGATGTACACCATCGAATCCTTATGCTGAAGTCCTATTTTTCAAAGCCCGTTTCCCGGTATTAGGTTAGGCGTTCAGCTTGACAGAATCGTAATTTGCGTTACTTGACTTGCGTTACTTGACTTGCGTGACTTGACTTGGGTGACTTGTATGCCGGCACTATTGATTGATTGGGTCCCCTGGCGTGCAGTTTGCGAGGCGGACAGGAACTGCCCGGCTGACCTAGTGTGCATCGACGGCCAATGCGTTGGTACGCTAACAGCATATATTATTATTGTCTCCCGCCCCCCCTGGCAGCACCTCCCCTCTCGCCATGTCCCTCGTCCCGGCGTTTCGAAACCATTAGCCTCTAATTTAGTGTATATGTACATTGTACACATACGCGGCTGGCTTCTCCAAGAGTGTTGCCGGCTACGAACCATCCAATGTGTCTACTTGTTCCATCGCTTTCTCGTCGAGAGTGCGCGCACACGGACGTGCAAACAGAATTACTTACAACATATGTGTAAATCCATCGAACGTGTCTTCTTGTTCCATCGCTTGTATTGTTCGTGTGAGTATGTACTGACAGGCAATGTTCGTGCACTTTGTATTATTCATACGACTTTTCAATACCACATGGATACGGCTGCTGCCTGTGACCCATGCTTGCAGCGTGAGGGGCTATGCGAAGATGACGAAGTATATGACCATCAAGCTACAGTACACTATGATGATGAGCTATGCTGCAATGATGAGCTATGCTACAATGATGAGCTATGTTACAATGATGAGCTATGCTGCAATGATGAGCTATGCTACAATGATGAGCTGTACTGTGATAACAAGCTATTTCTTCCTGGCGATGAGTACCACTGATCTCACTCGAAGACTTGGTAGACCATCACCTGCACGGCTGCTTACTGCGTCTCTGCCCTGTTCAAAATGCTTCAATGTTGCAGTTCCTCCACCACCTCAGTGCACCTTTACCACGAGGGATGTTACCCCAGACAACGACATCTCCTGCACGACCGATGTGGCAGTGTTGGCGGAGATTGCCGTCACCATGGCCAACTGCAGCGTTAACACGCTCAACCTGACCGCCATGGTCACCTCCGTGAGCTCTGTCCTGAACGTTGCCGAGTGCGCGGTCGAGCTCTCTTTCCTGTCTGTTGAACCTGAGTCATCTCCTAAGCGACGCCAGCTGCTGCAGCAAAACCATGTACTCTCATTCAACCTCATCATCTTTGTGGCAAACCAGACCGAAGGGGAGGCCTTTGCGAGCAACATGAAGAGCGCGGTTGAGCTGGCCATGCTGCTCGCGCTGATTGAGGAGCAAGCAGGGGATGTCATCAGTGTCAACGCCACCTTGACGCTGCTACAGCTGGTATCCGTCACCTCCGACCCTCACTTTGTGACCCCTCGCGGGAGCAAGTTTGACTTCAACGGCGTGGCAGGCTTCACCTACTGCATTGTGACCGACCAGCACCTTCAGGTGAATGCGCGGTTTGTGGGCGCTGCTGAGTCCGCCCTGACCGTCGCCCACACTGATGCCTCCAATGGCAAGCCGGACACGCGCACGTGGATGGACCAGGTGGCCATCCTGCACGGGAGCGACGTTGTGCTGGTGGAGGCGGCATCTCCCCCAGCAACGCCATACACTCGGTCCTATGGCGTTGTCCGCGTGAACGGGGTAAGCTGGGGGGGGTTCTTGGGAGGACAGGGTTTGTGGCATGGTGCGCTTCTGGTTTCTTCAATAGGTAGTGCTGATCATTTGCGTAGGTGCTATCATAAGAGGGGCTATGATAGCTGGTTAACAATTGAGGGATTCTTTTTGTGTTTTTACGTCCCGGATTGTCGCCACAAGCACCTTCGCTGACGTGAGCCACTTCGTAGGGTAGATACTATTAGTGTGAACAGGCATGTACAGGCATGGGCACATAACGTGGTCTGCGTTTACAGGGACATCTTAGCAATGTCCAAATGGGCTGACATCAGAGATGTCTTATGACGACCGCCGATCGCGTTGCGCCAGATGGTGTCACTGCCTTATGCTTCCGCTCCTTCATGTACATACGCCCGTAGACCAAGGTCAGGTTGCATTCGATGTGCGTGCCGCGAGTTGGCTGAAATGTCCGACCCTGTTTCAAAATGATTTCCCATACCTCCCCCCTCAGACATGAGTCAATTCAGCCAAAGCCGAATCCCATCCAACACCACGCACCATCATAAACAGCCAGGCGTACTCGTGGCTGTGTTTGTATATCCACGTATAGTAAAAGAAAATCACTACAGCAGTCTTATGGCAGAGTGAAGCACCAAAACAGCGGCCTGGCAAACCCCACCAAGATATACTGCGCAACAAATGCAAATAACTATACAAGCCAATACACCTGGTAGCATATACTCGTACTAGTAGGAGATAGCTAGTTTAGGCTATGCACCTGTATGGTTCTTCTGTGGATTCTGACAGCCGTGCTCAAACTGTATGACATTTTGGTACCTTCAGTATACAGTGGACACGGTGTGAAGTACTCCTACGCACCACGGGCTCAAATAGTATATCTAGCATGATGTCAGACTGGCTGGTACCACTCTCCGGTAACAAGTCTTCTACAGTTGGTTTGTAGCTTGCGATGCCTTCGAATCGGGAGACGCATTGAACCGCAGAGTAATACCAGAGGTCCCTAGTTCGATTCCTGCTGGAGCTACCTGAACTTTCACGTTTTCCGCGTCCCGGCGCTCGGCAGCATTTAGTATACTAATTGCTTCTTGTCTGGACATTACTACTAGAAGACTCTTGTGTGTCACCCTTTGTATGTAGGCCTGCACTGCTATTGCTGTAACTAAGCAGATTGCTGCAATCCGCCTGCCATGCCTTGTGTTTGCACCCCACCCCACCATGCTGATGCCACGTGCACAGGAGCTGCTGGCCGGCAACCCTGCTGCCGTGAAGCTTCCGTCCGGGCTCACTCTTGCACGTACCAAGACCCGCGTCGTGGTCACCATCCCCGAAGTGGGCGCGGTCGAGGTGCAGGTGGTGCGTGCGGCATTCTGGCAGCCGGGCGCGGGCCCGGGCCGCAACTTCCTCAACCTGCAGATGAAGCAGTTCCCCGGCCTCAACCACGCGCATGGGATCTTGGGCCAGTCACTTGGAGGCATGGATGGTGATGGCGCTCCCGTTGAGGGCACCCCCCAGGATTATGAGACCACCAGCATCCTGGCCACCGACTGTGTGTACAACCAATTTGGCCGTTCACAGGAGTAGATGGAGGAAGCCCATTTCTTGAATTTAATTATAGAACGTAACAGCACTACGTTAGGTCCCGCTAATTAGGACCCTCAAGGCCCGAGTACACAATGGGAAGGGGGGGGGGGCACCCAGGCTTCCCCCACTGCCGCATGAGGCCGGCAGGCCACAGAGGACTCTCTCTCTCTCTGCATCATACTGCAGATCCTACACTGTGGGTGCAACAGAGCAAGAACGTTGGCTAATACAAGGCGCCTGGGAAAGGCTGATGCTGAGGCAGCCCATGACTTGGCCAATGCAGGCTTTCTTTCGCTAGTTTGTTTTTCCCATGTTCTTTTCCTTTTTTTTTCCCCCCTGTTTTGTTCCTGCTTTGGGTTTTCTTTTCTTGTGGGGGGCAAGGGCAGTTTATTCACTTGCTTGACATTTTTGTTCCCCGCTTCTTAGACACAGGCGCCGGGGCCTAGCCGGGCACCTGGCACGCACCGATCAGGTAGACATGCTAGATAGGTCAGCTGGCACCAAGCCCTCCCAGCCCGAGCACCATGTCCTCACATGGTAGCCCAGGACACACAAGGCACGGCCAGCTGTGCTTCTTCGCATACCTTCCGCACTAGGCTAATCCTGGACACGTGCGACATGGATGAGGCTGGGCGCCAGCCTAGCCAGCCCCATGGCATGTCCACCATTTGGCAGAATCATGATCGCAAGGAGAAGCATTCGGCATGATGGTATTAAAAAATAAAATTATAACATGTCTCCGTTGGGAGGTCATGTAGCACATATTCCATGGACTGATAGGGGTGGGTGGTGGGAAGCTAATCTACCCTTAAATTGCAACATGAAATCCTAAGCTACAAATTCTAATATACAAAATTATATACTGTTGAACGCTTCCCCTTCCTGGGGGGGGAGGCTTGCCCATGCAGATTCAGCCGGCACACGAGCTTGGACGATGGCCTGCCATCTCCGCTTGTCCTGCATAGCGGTCCAAGCGAGAGAGAGGGAGTGAAAACGTTGTTCAAACTGAGCTGGGACTACAACGTCTGCCAACAATTGGTCTGTGTATGTGCGTGCTTGCCTACCGAACTTCGGGATCGACGCCCTTAGGTCCAGGCCATGTCATGACATGCCGCCCTCAGGCTGGCCTACCCGTAAGGGGCCCGGCTGGTCCAAGGGCGGTGTTCACTTGACTGGTTCTAGCCAGATGTCCTACAAAAGCTATTCTACGATATCTAATCTCATCAGAAATTCGAGGCATACCGCATCAGAAATACGGGGCGTACCCCGGTATACGGCGACTCTAGTGACCGGTGTGTGGAAAATCCGACATTTACAGCCTGTCGCAACATCGACCAGCAACCGTGCCGTCCAGGAAAGAGCACATGGCAGCCGTGAGCGTCCACGCCTCGGCCCCGTACGTGAGCACCGTGAGAACCACGACCTTAAAGAGCACGCGCTTTCGCTCTTCGCCGAGGTCCTTCGAGTGCCAGTAGGGGGCGTCCGGAGCCGGGCCCAGGCCAGGCCAATGCGGATGTCCATGTCGTCGACAGTGTCAGGAAGCATGCTCCCCAACAAATTGAAGCGGTGGCATTACTACATGGGTTAGGCATGGTGCGTACATGCATGCAGCCCCCGCGACCCACGGGCTGCCAGCTAGGGTCGCCTTGGCAGCCAGCCATGCTACGTCCTTGCTATCAAGGAGACAACCAGCGCAGGCCAGAAATCGGGAGAATCCGGACCATGGTAGCTCGAGCCTGCCGTTATCTTGTCCGCGTGTTCGAGTCGTTCAGGATGATGAATATGAATGGTGATGGCCAAATGTGTAGCCTTAATTAATTAATTAATTAGGAACATAACTCCGTTGGGAGTATATGTAGCACATAGACCTTGACAAGCAACAACCACGAGCCACGAGGTAGCCATGGCTGACGGCGGAGCTCAGAACTTTCGCGTCTGAGCCCCAAATTCCGTCAAATCACTTGCAACCGATGCATCTTTTCTAGGCGCATCTGCTACTATAAACGGTTACAGCTGTAACGCAGTATTGTGACCAGCCTGCAGCTATTACGCGAACTGCTATTATGACGAGCAAACGCACAACAACGCAACGCAGCCTGGCGAATGCGTTAGGCAATGAAAATACTTCGCCCACCGGCCCAGATGGCAATGGTGACACTAGTCGTGCACTGGTGCTCGCCCAGCCTCCCGGGCTTGCCTCGCCATCTGCATCGCCTGAACCTAAGCGCAGTCGCTCTGCTGAGCCGCCCTGGGAAGAGACCTCCTTTGACGTCAACAGCTCCGGCTTCTGGCAACGCAGCCCCAGTTGGTTCATGGAAGACGTGTTTTACGGCAATCACGCCTCGCTTCTAGCCCTGTGCGTGTACCTCACGTCCCACAACCGTGGCCGCTGGCCTGGTGACGGCAAGCTTGTCGACCCCGCCGAGGCTCTCCCAATCATTCACCGCATGAGTCCCAAGCTCCAAAGCTTCGCCCTCTGCTCCCTTGTTGGACGCTCCGAATCCGCGATCTGGGCTTCCCAACCGCCCCCCCCCACCTTCCCCACCGAAGCCACCATCCGCACCCTCCTCAAGGAAGCTTTCGAGCAGCACGTGATCCCTCTTGCCGCAGATGTGGCGGCAATTGGCGGCACGCTGGCTGCTGAGCTCCCTACCATCCCCACCGCCACCGCCACCCTCCTCGCCTCCACCCCCCCCCCCCTCCGCCTCCACCGACTCCATCACCGCCCAGCTCCGCGACATCGACCAGCGCCTCAAGGATAATGCATTCGCTATCGAGGTCTTGCAGAACACCGCAGGCCTCACCGCCCAGGCGGTGAAGGACATTGCCGCCAAGCCAGCCCCGGCTGGCCTGGCCGGCGATGCTCCTCCCATCACCACCTGGGCGGACATGCTTAAGCAACACACCACCTCCACCACCTCCGCCGTCGCAGCCCAGCTCCAACGGCAGACGCTTGACCTCCGCGAGGAGGCCGAGCTCGCCAAGCGCAGCCTCAACGTCATTGTCAAGAACCTCAAGATGGAGGAAGGTGAGAATTCCGAGAAGCTTGCGCGCGCTTTTGAGAGAGAAATCCTTGACCGCATGGGCCTTCTTGGTGAGATTAAGCTGACCGCCCACCGCCTTCCCCGCGCGCGGGGTAAGGCAGGGCCGCCCCCGCTCCTTCTCACCTTTAAGACCCCGGCGGACAAGATTTCGTTTCTCAGACGCCGCAAGCGGCTCGAGAAGACTCTCTTCACCCTTGATGACGACTTGACCCTCAGTGGCGCAGCAACAACGGCGACGGGAGCTATGGCCGACCTACCTCCAGCTCCGGCAGACCAAGGCGGGGCAGCCGGTGTACTGGAAGGGGGCGGTAATCTACGTCGGCCACAAGCCCTGGCAGGCGACCCCCGCGGCCCCAGCGACTCCAGCCGCCCCAGCTTAGGGGAATACAGCAGTAGTAGTGTAGAATAGATAACCCGTGGCCATGTACATGTACGCCTCCTACAGGCACTATACCAGCTGAGCCACGAGCATTATTTAACCATGTACATGTGTGCCTATGATGTGCCACACTCCAGACGATGCCTAGTTTTATTTAGTAATGCTGTGCCCATGCAGAGAGCTGCTCTCTGCTGAGATGCCACGCTCTAGTTTTTGTATAGCTATGATGATCTTCCCCCTCACAGGCATGCTCCCCCCTTACCCGGGCATAGCGTGATAGACCATGAGGGTGCGGGTGCCCTGGTGCACCTAGAGCAGGGGTAGCTTACATTCCCACCCTTGCATGAAGTAGCCTAGAATGTATTAAAAGCCATATGCCCCTTCTCAGGGCTATGTGCTACATCTACTCCCAACGGAGTGATGTTGATAATTAATTAATTAATTAATAGACCTTGAGAAGGGGCATATGGCCTATCATACATTCTAAGCTACTTCCTGCAAGGGTGGGAATGTAAACGACACTTGCTCTAGGTGCACCAGGGCACCTGCACCATCATGATCTATCACGCTATGCCCAGCTAAGGGGGAGCATGTCATGACATGGGGGAAGATCATCATAGCTATACAAAAGCTAGAGAGCGTGGCCTCTCAGCAGAGAGCAGCTCTCTGCATGGGCACAGCTTAACTACATAAAGCTAGGCATCATCTGGGGTGTGGCACATCATAGGCACGCATGTACATGGCTAAATAATATCGTGCATCAGCTGGTATAGAGCCTGTAGAAGGCTTACATGTACATGGCCACGGTCTAACTATTCTACACTACTACTGCTGTGTTCCCCTAAGCTGGGGCGGCTGGAGTCGCTGGGGCCGCGGTGGTCGAGGGGGTCGCGTGCCAGGGCTTGTGGCCGACGTAGATTACCGCCCCCTTCCAGTACACCGGCTGGCCCGCCTTGGTTTGCCGGAGCTGGAGGTGGGTCGGCCATAGCTCCCGTCGCCGTTGTTGCTGCGCCAGGGTCAAGTCGTCGTCAAGGGTGAAGAGAGTCTTCTCGAGCCGCTTGCGGCGTCTGAGAAACGAAATCTTGTCCGCTGGGCTCTCAAAGATGAGAAGAAGCGGAGGCGCCCCTGCCTTACCCCGCGCGCGGGGAAGGCGGTGGGCGGTCAGCTTAATCTCACCAAGAAGGCCCATGCGATCAAAGATTTTGCTCTCAAACGCACGTGCAAGCTTCACGGAATTCTCACCTTCCTCCATGTCGAAGTTCTTGAGTATGACGTTAAGGCTGCGCTTGGCGAGCTCGGCCTCCTCGCGGAGGTCGAGCTGTTGCTGCTGGAGCTGTGCTGCAACGGCGGAGGTGGTGCATGGAGCGGTGGTATGCTGCTTAAGCATGTCCGCCCAGGTCGTGATGGGAGGAGCTAGCAACGCCGGCCAGGCCAGCAGGGGCTGGCTTGGCGGCGATGTCCTTCACCACCTGGGCGGTGAGGCCTGCGGTGTTCTGCAGGACCTCGATAGCGATGGCATTGTCCTTAAGACGCTGGTCGATGTCGCGGAGCTGGGCGGTGATGGCGTCGGAGGTGGGGGTGGTGGCGGTGGAGGAGGCGAGGAGGGTGGAGGTGGCGGTGGAGATGGTGGAGAGGATCGGGGGAAGCTCGGCAGCCAGCGTGCTGCCCATGGCCGCCACGTCTGCAGCGATGGGGGCCACGTGCTGCTCGAGGGCCTCCTTGAGGAGTGAGCGCGGATGGAGGATTCGGTTAAGGTGGTGGTGAGGGGCGTGGGGGGCCAAAGCTCCTCGAGGGAGCGGCCAAGGAGGGAGAAAAGGACGCGTTGCTGAAGGTGGGGGCGGCGGCATTTGAGGATGGTGTCGAAGGTGTGGGCGCGCCTCTGGAAAGAATCGGTGAGGCGGCCCTGATGGAAGAGTTGCTTGCACATTTCGAGAAGCGATGCATACGATCAAAAAAACACGTAGCTCAGGCCCTTGTCGGGGTTGAGCTTGTCAAAAAAGCCGGGCTGGCTGGCATCAAAGTAGAACGTTTCCCAGGTCGGCTCGGCAGGGCGACTGCGCTTGGGTTCAGGCGACGCTGCTGGCGAGGCGGGCTCGGGGGGCTGGGCGACCACTAGAGCTTGGCTAGTGGCGCCGCTGCCTTCTGGGCCGGTGGGCGAAGCTGCAGCCGGAGCTGCAGGCGTATTTTCATTGCCGAGCGCAGCCGCCAGGCTGCGTTGCGTCGAGAGGCGTTCGCCGTTCGCTCATCGTATATTGCGTCATAGCTGCGGGAAATTATATCAGCATGTGCGTCGTAGAAAGACGCGTCGATTGTGATATTCACGGCTAAATTCGGTGCTCAAACGTGAAAGTTATGAGCTCCGCCGTCACAACACCTTGAAATGGCCTTTTTTTTACATAAATTATGGCCCATGGCAAGTTTACTGTCAGATAGACCTAGGATTGGATCCCACCACTCCCCGGGATGTGTCTGGCTAGTGGTGGAGTAGTTGAGTCAAAATGTTAAGTTTACATGGTACTCCCTGCTTAAGTTAACTCCAGATCCAAGGCCAAAACTGGCCACCTAAACCACTTGCACTTGCATAGAAACAATAGTTGACATCAGATTATGATGTAACTTTGCAGTGGTGATGAATAATAGTTGTTCTGACCTTGTACAAAGTTCTACGCCATTTGGAGCCCTAGTTGGTGACAAATGCTAGCAAACTTTTGCTAGCATTTTTCATTAATGGCCATTTTAAATCAATATTCAACCCAAATAATGTCAGAATGCCACCAAAACTTATTGCCATCATGCCAGCACCTGACGAATGGTCTCAACAAGTCATGAGCAAAAATTCAGATCATGCAGAGCCCAAAATTGTGACATTTGCCAGCAATTGTCACCATTTTTTGCTTTTTTACTCATAATTTTAACAACATTAACCACCAAAACACTCTCCAAGCTGGGGCACATCATTTAAATCTTTGCAGGCAACTCAAGAATGACTAGTACAAACAGTGTGAAAAAACTTGGTGCATGTGAATGCCTGAGTGGTGACCATTGCTAGCAGAATCCATCATGTAAGGTAGGCATTGCCAGTATGCCACAAAGCTGTGATGTGCAGTGCATGTCCATGTGTATACCCCATGACACCATGCCTCTAAACTACTTGGCACATTGCAAAATGGGAAGGAAAGGTGAACAATACATGCCACATCACTAACACAGCCATTTGAATGCTACCAACACGCACCATGCATGATATACACTACGTGTAATACATGTCGAGAATATGCCGAGCGAGCATATCAAGGTGCAGTGACCCCAACGCTGGCACATGTCACCTGGCATCCACGTATGCTCACATGATATGGCATTGGCATATCCCATGTCTCCATCTCTTGCACTTTGTGCGCACCAAGCCACCCATGCAGTCGCCCACCCATGCAGCCACCTGGCCACCCACCCACACAACTGCTCACACACTCGCGCGCCCGTGCACCCAGACAGCCACCTGTCCTCCCACCCAGTGACCCACCCACCAAGCCAGCCGCGCACGTGCTTACCCAACTTATATAACCATGCGTGCACCTAGGCACCCAACCACCTACCAACCCACTTGGACATCCACCCACCCACCAAGGCACCTGCGCAACCCACACACCAACTAGGTAATAAGGAGGCAATTTCCCCCATCCAATGAGCCAACCACCCAACCACCCAACCACCCAACCACCCCAACCACCCAACCACCCAACCACCTAAACACCCAGCCAGCTGGCCCCATATGCACCCGTCCGGCCACCCACAGATGACCCACCCACGCACCTACCCACTCAACCACTCACTGCCCCCACACCCTTATACCCAGTGACCCACCCACTGACCCACCCACACATGCATTTTCTCAGCCAGCACCCCGACACCTACCTCACCCCAAACCTGCACAGCCCTTCACCAGCGATAGGTGAGTCGGTCCCAACCATAAACCCATCCACGCATCCATATCTGTGCGCCCACCCGTCCATCTACCCGCCCCTTCGCCCACCCACCCACATCTAGTCATCTACACATCCATCCACCAGTTACCAACCACCAATGGCACACCCACCAACCCACACACACACACATCCCTAACCAACCAACCACCAACCCACCACCCTCAAAACCGTGCAGTTGTTTCACTCATGCATCCAACAAAACACCCACTTCAAAGTCCCCAAAGCCTATCATCACCCAGCCACCTGGCCATCTGCCAATAACCGACCGCCCTTGCACTCATCCACCATGACCAGCCAGCCACCCACCCACCCTCTCCAACTGCCTGTGCTCCCACCTACGCAGCCAGCCATTTACCAAGGCATCCACCTATAAGCCAGCCACCTGCCACTGAACCCACCCATGCCTAGGCATCCCTTGAAGCATCTATAGCCCAAGCCTCCCACCCAAGGCTCTCTGGGCAATCAAACAACCAAACAACCAATCACCCAGCTACACAACCACCTAACCACCTAACCACTCAACAACACAATCACCGAACCAACTAACTACTCAACACCCACACCAGCCAGGCATGTGCCCGCCTCGCATGCCCTCACCATTGCAACACCCCATACTACACGCCCTGCTCACCTAGCCAGCCACACACCCAGCCAGTCTCCTGCTCAACTCACGCATGAAGGCAACATCAGCCATGCATGGCCTCACCTTGCACCACTTGCATTGCCTGGGTAATTTGCATGAGACAGCTTCCATCTCATTGTCAGCAACTGAAAAGGCTCTTTCTTCACAGTAATGAATAAGCAACAACGTTGGAAAAGCTCTCCCACTCCTCTTTAAAACAGTCTTTAAATCAGAAAGACAAGGGCAAATATCTGGACAAGGTGGCAATAACCACTGCACCATGCTCTTTAGAAAGTATTAACAATCCAGCTTTCTACCCTTTCAGAAGCAGCCTTGCGTTAGCAACGATTCTGGGCCCTCTGGCTCGCTCACCTCGCTTAATCTGCGCTTCTTTATGGCAGCCGGGATATGCGAAGCTTGGGCCGAGCGTGTCGTGGCGAGGTCGTCTGCCCGACTCATCACATCTCGCAACCGCACTGCCGACTAATAAAAACGATGCCCCCCTTTGCCTTTTGTATCTGGCATCAAAAGAACAATGAACTCGCTTGGAAAACGCTGTCGCAAACAGCTTCCTACAGGCATTATAAGCAATTTTCGCAGCTTTTACCGCACTTACTGCACATCCGGAAGACCATTAGCGGCCTTAGCGCGGAACCTTGGGCACGCCATATCCTCTGGTGGCT